>PVNU02001247.1:0-10797 GCA_003013855.2 Liriodendron chinense
GCACAAAGACCCCATGAGTGCCCTCTAGTAATTCACCCCGTCCCATCAGAGCTGTCACTGACCCTGGTTTGCAGTAAGTGGACACCGGAGTGTAACTCTGAAAGTCATATCGTCCACAGAGAAGCGTTTTGAAACACTGGAATATACGACTCGGGATCGATAACCGTTTGCACAAGACTCCCCCCATGCAGTGCCATCCAGTAAGTCAAACACGTCCATCAAGACAGTCACTGGCCCTGGTTGCAGTAAGTTGGAAACCGGTGGAGTGGTATCTCTGAAAGTCATATCGTCGCACAGAGACGCTTCATGGACACTGAGATATACGACTCGGTTGAAAAACCCTATTTGCACAAGACCCCTTGGAGTGCCTCTAGTAGTCACACCGTCCCATCAGAGAAGCGGTCACTGGCCCTGGTTCAGTAAAGTGGACCCTGGAGTGTAATCTTTGAAAGCTCATATTGTCCATAGAGAACGCGTCATGACACTGAGATATACGACTCGGTCGAAACCTTGTTTGCACAAGACCCCATGGAGTGCCTTTCAGTAAGTCACCCGTCCCATCAGAGACAGTCACTGGCCCTGGTTGCAGTAAGTTGACGCCCTGGAGTGTATCTTTGAAAGTCATATCGTCCATAGAGACGCGTTATGACACTGAGATATACGACTCGGTCGAAACCCTGTTTGCACAAAGACCCCATGGAGTGCCTCCAGTAAGTCACCCGTCCCATCAGAGACGGTCACTGGCCCTGGTTGCAGTAAGTGGACACCGTGGAGTGTAACTCTGAAAGTCATATCGTCCACAGAGACGCGTTATGACATTGAGATATATGACTCGGTCGAAACCCTGTTTGCACAAAGACCCTATGGAGTGCCCTCCAGTAAGTCACCCGTCCCATCAGAGACAGTCACTGGCCCTGGTTGCAGTAAGTGGACACCGTGGAGTGTATCTCTGAAAGTCATATCGTCCACAGAGACGCGTCATGACACTGAGATATACGACTCGGTCGAAACCCTGTTTGCACAAAGACCCTATGGAGTGCCCTCCAGTAAGTCACCCGTCCCATCAGAGACGGTCACTGGCCCTGGTTGCAGTAAGTGGACACCGTGGAGTGTATCCCTGAAAGCATATCGTCCATAGAGACGCGTTATGACACTAAGATATACGACTCGGTCGGAACCCTGTTTGCACAAAGACCCTATGGAGTGCCCTCCAGTAAGTCACCCGTCCCATCAGAGACGGTCACTGGCCCTGTTTGCAGTAAGTGGACACCGTGAAGTGTATCTCTGAAAGTCATATCGTTCACAGAGACGCGTCATGACACTAAGCTATACGACTCGGTCGAAACCCTGTTTGCACAAAGACCCCATGGAGTGCCCTCTAGTAAGTCACCCGTCCCATCAGAGACGGTCACTGGCCCTGGTTATAGTAAGTGGACGCCCTGGATTGTATCTTTGAAAGTCATATCGTCCATAGAGACGCGTAATGACACTGAGATATATGACTCGGTCGAAACCCTGTTTGCACAAAGACCCTATGGAGTGCCCTCCAGTAAGTCACCCGTCCCATCAGAGACGGTCACTGGCCCTGGTTGCAGTAAGTGGACACCGTGGAGTGTATCTCTGAAAGTCATATCGTCCACAGAGACGCGTTATGACACTGAGATATACGACTCGGTCGAAACCCTGTTTGCACAAAGACCCCATGCAGTGCCATCCAGTAAGTCACCCGTCCCATCAGAGACAGTCACTGGCCCTGGTTGCAGTAAGTGGACACCGTGGAGTGTATCTCTGAAAGTCATATCGTCCACAGAGACGCTTCATGACACTGAGATATACGACTCGGTTGAAACCCTATTTGCACAAAGACCCCTTGGAGTGCCCTCTAGTAAGTCACCCGTCCCATCAGAGACGGTCACTGGCCCTGGTTGCAGTAAGTGGACTCCCTGGAGTGTATCTTTGAAAGTCATATCGTCCATAGAGACGCGTCATGACACTGAGATATACGACTCGGTCGAAACCCTGTTTGCACAAAGACCCCATGGAGTGCCTTCAGTAAGTCACCCGTCCCATCAGAGACGTCACTGGCCCTGGTTGCAGTAAGTTGACGCCCTGGAGTGTATCTTTGAAAGTCATATCGTCCATAGAGACGCGTTATGACACTGAGATATACGACTCGGTCGAAACCCTGTTTGCACAAAGACCCCATGGAGTGCCCTCCAGTAAGTCACCCGTCCCATCAGAGACGGTCACTGGCCCTGGTTGCAGTAAGTGGACACCGTGGAGTGTATCTCTGAAAGTCATATCGTCCACAGAGACGCGTCATGACACTGAGATATACGACTCGGTCGAAACCCTGTTTGCACAAAGACCCCATGGAGTGCCCTCCTAGTAAGTCACCCGTCCCATCAGAGACAGTCACTGGCCCTGGTTGCAGTAAGTGGACACCGTGGAGTGTATCTCTGAAAGTCATATCGTCCATAGAGACGCGTCATGACACTGAGATATACGACTCGGTCGAAACCCTGTTTGCACAAAGACCCCATGGAGTGCCCTCTAGTAAGTCACCCGTCCCATCAGAGACGGTCACTGGCCCTGGTTGCAGTAAGTGGACACCGTGGAGTGTATCTCTGAAAGTCATATCGTCCACAGAGACGCGTATGACACTGAGATATATGACTCGGTCGAAACCCTGTTTGCACAAAGACCCCATGGAGTGCCCTCCAGTAAGTCACCCGTCCCATCAGAGACGGTCACTGGCCCTGGTTGCAGTAAGTGGACACCGTGGAGTGTATCTCTGAAAGTCATATCGTCCACAGAGACGCGTTATGACACTGAGATATACGACTCGGTCGAAACCCTGTTTGCACAAAGACCCCATGGAGTGCCCTCCAGTAAGTCACCCGTCCCATCAGAGACGGTCACTGGCCCTGGTTGCAGTAAGTGGACACCGTGGAGTGTATCTCTGAAAGTCATATCGTCCACAGAGACGCGTTATGACACTGAGATATACGACTCGGTCGAAACCCTGTTTGCACAAAGACCCCATGGAGTGCCCTCCAGTAAGTCACCCGTCCCATCAGAGACGGTCACTGGCCCTGGTTGCAGTAAGTGGACACCGTGGAGTGTATCTCTGAAAGTCATATCGTCCACAGAGACGCGTCATGACACTGAGATATACGACTCGGTCGAAACCCTGTTTGCACAAAGACCCCATGGAGTGCCCTCCAGTAAGTCACCCGTCCCATCAGAGACGGTCACTGGCCCTGGTTGCAGTAAGTGGACACCGTGGAGTGTATCTCTGAAAGTCATATCGTCCATAGAGACGCGTCATGACACTGAGATATACGACTCGGTCGAAACCCTGTTTGCACAAAGACCCCATGGAGTGCCCTCCAGTAAGTCACCCGTCCCATCAGAGACGGTCACTGGCCCTGGTTGCAGTAAGTGGACGCCCTGGACTGTATCTTTGAAAGTCATATCGTCCATAGAGACGCGTCATGACACTGAGATATACGACTCGGTCGAAACCCTGTTTGCACAAAGACCCCATGGAGTGCCCTCCAGTAAGTCACCCGTCCCATCAGAGACGGTCACTGGCCCTGGTTGCAGTAAGTGGACACCGTGGAGTGTAACTCTGAAAGTCATATCGTCCACAGAGACGCGTTATGACATTGAGATATATGACTCGGTCGAAACCCTGTTTGCACAAAGACCCCATGGAGTGCCCTCCAGTAAGTCACCCGTCCCATCAGAGACAGTCACTGGCCCTGGTTGCAGTAAGTGGACACCGTGGAGTGTATCTCTGAAAGTCATATCGTCCACAGAGACGCGTCATGACACTGAGATATACGACTCGGTCGAAACCCTGTTTGCACAAAGACCCCATGGAGTGCCCTCTAGTAAGTCACCCGTCCCATCAGAGACGGTCACTGGCCCTGGTTGCAGTAAGTGGACGCCCTGGATTGTATCTTTGAAAGTCATATCGTCCATAGAGACGCGTAATGACACTGAGATATATGACTCGGTCGAAACCCTGTTTGCACAAAGACCCCATGGAGTGCCCTCCAGTAAGTCACCCGTCCCATCAGAGACGGTCACTGGCCCTGGTTGCAGTAAGTGGACACCGTGGAGTGTAACTCTGAAAGTCATATCGTCCACAGAGACGCGTTATGACACTGAGATATATGACTCGGTCGAAACCCTGTTTGCACAAAGACCCCATGGAGTGCCCTCCAGTAAGTCACCCGTCCCATCAGAGACAGTCACTGGCCCTGGTTGCAGTAAGTGGACACCGTGGAGTGTATCTCTGAAAGTCATATCGTCCATAGAGACGCGTTATGACACTGAGATATACGACTCGGTCGAAACCCTGTTTGCACAAAGACCCTATGGAGTGCCCTCCAGTAAGTCACCCGTCCCATCAGAGACGGTCACTGGCCCTGGTTGCAGTAAGTGGACACCGTGGAGTGTACTCTGAAAGTCATATCGTCCACAGAGACGCGTTATGACACTGAGATATATGACTCGGTCGAAACCCTGTTTGCACAAAGACCCTATGGAGTGCCCTCCAGTAAGTCACCCGTCCCATCAGAGACAGTCACTGGCCCTGGTTGCAGTAAGTGGACACCGTGGAGTGTATCTCTGAAAGTCATATCGTCCACAGAGACGCGTCATGACACTGAGATATACGACTCGGTCGAAACCCTGTTTGCACAAAGACCCCATGGAGTGCCCTCTAGTAAGTCACCCGTCCCATCAGAGACGGTCACTGGCCCTGGTTGCAGTAAGTGGACGCCCTGGATTGTATCTTTGAAAGTCATATCGTCCATAGAGACGCGTAATGACACTGAGATATATGACTCGGTCGAAACCCTGTTTGCACAAAGACCCCATGGAGTGCCCTCCAGTAAGTCACCCGTCCCATCAGAGACGGTCACTGGCCCTGGTTGCAGTAAGTGGACACCGTGGAGTGTAACTCTGAAAGTCATATCGTCCACAGAGACGCGTTATGACATTGAGATATATGACTCGGTCGAAACCCTGTTTGCACAAAGACCCCATGGAGTGCCCTCCAGTAAGTCACCCGTCCCATCAGAGACAGTCACTGGCCCTGGTTGCAGTAAGTGGACACCGTGGAGTGTATCTCTGAAAGTCATATCGTCCACAGAGACGCGTCATGACACTGAGATATACGACTCGGTCGAAACCCTGTTTGCACAAAGACCCCATGGAGTGCCCTCTAGTAAGTCACCCGTCCCATCAGAGACGGTCACTGGCCCTGGTTGCAGTAAGTGGACGCCCTGGATTGTATCTTTGAAAGTCATATCGTCCATAGAGACGCGTAATGACACTGAGATATATGACTCGGTCGAAACCCTGTTTGCACAAAGACCCCATGGAGTGCCTTCCAGTAAGTCACCCGTCCCATCAGAGACGGTCACTGGCCCTGGTTGCAGTAAGTGGACACCGTGGAGTGTATCTCTGAAAGTCATATCGTCCACAGAGACGCGTTATGACACTGAGATATACTGACTCGGTCGAAACCCTGTTTGCACAAAGACCCTATGGAGTGCCCTCCAGTAAGTCACCCGTCCCATCAGAGACGGTCACTGGCCCTGGTTGCAGTAAGTGGACACCGTGGAGTGTATCTCTGAAAGTCATATCGTCCATAGAGACGCGTTATGACACTGAGATATACGACTCGGTCGAAACCCTGTTTGCACAAAGACCCTATGGAGTGCCCTCCAGTAAGTCACCCGTCCCATCAGAGACAGTCACTGGCCCTGGTTGCAGTAAGTGGACACCGTGGAGTGTATCTCTGAAAGTCATATCGTCCACAGAGACGCTTCATGACACTGAGATATACGACTCGGTTGAAACCCTGTTTGCACAAAGACCCCATGGAGTGCCCTCTAGTAAGTCACCCGTCCCATCAGAGACGGTCACTGGCCCTGGTTGCAGTAAGTGTGTATCTTTGAAAGTCATATCGTCCATAGAGACGCGTCATGACACTGAGATATACGACTCGGTCGAAACCCTGTTTGCACAAAGACCCCATGGAGTGCCTTTCAGTAAGTCACCCGTCCCATCAGAGACGGTCACTGGCCCTGGTTGCAGTAAGTTGACGCCCTGGAGTGTATCTTTGAAAGTCATATCGTCCATAGAGACGCGTTATGACACTGAGATATACGACTCGGTCGAAACCCTGTTTGCACAAAGACCCCATGGAGTGCCCTCCAGTAAGTCACCCGTCCCATCAGAGACGGTCACTGGCCCTGGTTGCAGTAAGTGGACACCGTGGAGTGTAACTCTGAAAGTCATATCGTCCACAGAGACGCGTTATGACATTGAGATATATGACTCGGTCGAAACCCTGTTTGCACAAAGACCCCATGGAGTGCCCTCCAGTAAGTCACCCGTCCCATCAGAGACAGTCACTGGCCCTGGTTGCAGTAAGTGGACACCGTGGAGTGTATCTCTGAAAGTCATATCGTCCACAGAGACGCGTCATGACACTGAGATATACGACTCGGTCGAAACCCTGTTTGCACAAAGACCCCATGGAGTGCCCTCTAGTAAGTCACCCGTCCCATCAGAGACGGTCACTGGCCCTGGTTGCAGTAAGTGGACGCCCTGGAGTGTATCTTTGAAAGTCATATCGTCCATAGAGACGCGTAATGACACTGAGATATATGACTCGGTCGAAACCCTGTTTGCACAAAGACCCCATGGAGTGCCCTCCAGTAAGTCACCCGTCCCATCAGAGACGGTCACTGGCCCTGGTTGCAGTAAGTGGACACCGTGGAGTGTAACTCTGAAAGTCATATCGTCCACAGAGACGCGTTATGACACTGAGATATATGACTCGGTCGAAACCCTGTTTGCACAAAGACCCCATGGAGTGCCCTCCAGTAAGTCACCCGTCCCATCAGAGACAGTCACTGGCCCTGGTTGCAGTAAGTGGACACCGTGGAGTGTATCTCTGAAAGTCATATCGTCCATAGAGACGCGTTATGACACTGAGATATACGACTCGGTCGAAACCCTGTTTGCACAAAGACCCCTATGGAGTGCCCTTCCAGTAAGTCACCCGTCCCATCAGAGACGGTCACTGGCCCTGGTTGCAGTAAGTGGACACCGTGGAGTGTATCTCTGAAAGTCATATCGTCCACAGAGACGCGTTATGACACTGAGATATACGACTCGGTCGAAACCCTGTTTGCACAAAGACCCTATGGAGTGCCCTCCAGTAAGTCACCCGTCCCATCAGAGACAGTCACTGGCCCTGGTTGCAGTAAGTGGACACCGTGGAGTGTATCTCTGAAAGTCATATCGTCCACAGAGACGCGTCATGACACTGAGATATACGACTCGGTCGAAACCCTGTTTGCACAAAGACCCCATGGAGTGCCCTCTAGTAAGTCACCCGTCCCATCAGAGACGGTCACTGGCCCTGGTTGCAGTAAGTGGACGCCCTGGAGTGTATCTTTGAAAGTCATATCGTCCATAGAGACGCGTAATGACACTGAGATATACTGACTCGGTCGAAACCCTGTTTGCACAAAGACCCCATGGAGTGCCCTCCAGTAAGTCACCCGTCCCATCAGAGACGGTCACTGGCCCTGGTTGCAGTAAGTGGACACCGTGGAGTGTATCTCTGAAAGTCATATCGTCCACAGAGACGCGTCATGACACTGAGATATACGACTCGGTCGAAACCCTGTTTGCACAAAGACCCCATGGAGTGCCCTCTAGTAAGTCACCCGTCCCATCAGAGACGGTCACTGGCCCTGGTTGCAGTAAGTGGACGCCCTGGAGTGTATCTTTGAAAGTCATATCGTCCATAGAGACGCGTAATGACACTGAGATATATGACTCGGTCGAAACCCTGTTTGCACAAAGACCCCATGGAGTGCCCTCCAGTAAGTCACCCGTCCCATCAGAGACGGTCACTGGCCCTGGTTGCAGTAAGTGGACACCGTGGAGTGTAACTCTGAAAGTCATATCGTCCACAGAGACGCGTTATGACACTGAGATATATGACTCGGTCGAAACCCTGTTTGCACAAAGACCCCATGGAGTGCCCTCCAGTAAGTCACCCGTCCCATCAGAGACGGTCACTGGCCCTGGTTGCAGTAAGTGGACACCGTGGAGTGTATCTCTGAAAGTCATATCGTCCACAGAGACGCGTTATGACACTGAGATATACGACTCGGTCGAAACCCTGTTTGCACAAAGACCCTATGGAGTGCCCTCCAGTAAGTCACCCGTCCCATCAGAGACAGTCACTGGCCCTGGTTGCAGTAAGTGGACACCGTGGAGTGTATCTCTGAAAGTCATATCGTCCACAGAGACGCTTCATGACACTGAGATATACGACTCGGTTGAAACCCTGTTTGCACAAAGACCCCTTGGAGTGCCCTCTAGTAAGTCACCCGTCCCATCAGAGACGGTCACTGGCCCTGGTTGCAGTAAGTGGACTCCCTGGAGTGTATCTTTGAAAGTCATATCGTCCATAGAGACGCGTCATGACACTGAGATATACGACTCGGTCGAAACCCTGTTTGCACAAAGACCCCATGGAGTGCCTTTCAGTAAGTCACCCGTCCCATCAGAGACAGTCACTGGCCCTGGTTGCAGTAAGTGGACGCCCTGGAGTGTATCTTTGAAAGTCATATCGTCCATAGAGACGCGTTATGACACTGAGATATACGACTCGGTCGAAACCCTGTTTGCACAAAGACCCCATGGAGTGCCCTCCAGTAAGTCACCCGTCCCATCAGAGACGGTCACTGGCCCTGGTTGCAGTAAGTGGACACCGTGGAGTGTAACTCTGAAAGTCATATCGTCCACAGAGACGCGTTATGACATTGAGATATATGACTCGGTCGAAACCCTGTTTGCACAAAGACCCCATGGAGTGCCCTCTAGTAAGTCACCCGTCCCATCAGAGACAGTCACTGGCCCTGGTTGCAGTAAGTGGACACCGTGGAGTGTATCTCTGAAAGTCATATCGTCCATAGAGACGCGTTATGACACTGAGATATACGACTCGGTCGAAACCCTGTTTGCACAAAGACCCTATGGAGTGCCCTCCAGTAAGTCACCCGTCCCATCAGAGACGGTCACTGGCCCTGGTTGCAGTAAGTGGACGCCCTGGATTGTATCTTTGAAAGTCATATCGTCCATAGAGACGCGTATGACACTGAGATATATGACTCGGTCGAAACCCTGTTTGCACAAAGACCCCATGGAGTGCCCTCCAGTAAGTCACCCGTCCCATCAGAGACGGTCACTGGCCCTGGTTGCAGTAAGTGGACACCGTGGAGTGTAACTCTGAAAGTCATATCGTCCACAGAGACGCGTATGACACTGAGATATATGACTCGGTCGAAACCCTGTTTGCACAAAGACCCATGGAGTGCCCTCCAGTAAGTCACCCGTCCCATCAGAGACAGGTCACTGGCCCTGGTTGCAGTAAGTGGACACCGTGGAGTGTATCTCTGAAAGTCATATCGTCCATAGAGACGCGTTATGACACTGAGATATACGACTCGGTCGAAACCCTGTTTGCACAAAGACCCTATGGAGTGCCCTCCAGTAAGTCACCCGTCCCATCAGAGACGGTCACTGGCCCTGGTTGCAGTAAGTGGACACCGTGGAGTGTATCTCTGAAAGTCATATCGTCCACAGAGACGCGTTATGACACTGAGATATACTGACTCGGTCGAAACCCTGTTTGCACAAAGACCCCATGGAGTGCCCTCCAGTAAGTCACCCGTCCCATCAGAGACGGTCACTGGCCCTGGTTGCAGTAAGTGGACACCGTGAGTGTATCTCTGAAAGTCATATCGTTCACAGAGACGCGTCATGACACTGAGATATACGACTCGGTCGAAACCCTGTTTGCACAAAGACCCCATGGAGTGCCCTCCAGTAAGTCACCCGTCCCATCAGAGACGGTCACTGGCCCTAGGTTTGCAGTAAGTGGACACCGTGGAGTGTATCTCTTGAAAGTCATATCGTCCCAGAGACGCGTATGACACTGAGATATATGACTCGGTCGAAACCCTGTTTGCACAAAGACCCCATGGAGTGCCCTCCAGTAAGTCACCCGTCCCATCAGAGACAGTCACTGGCCCTGGTTGCAGTAAGTGGACACCGTGGAGTGTAACTCTGAAAGCTCATATCGTCCACAGAGACGCGTTATGACACTGAGATATATTGACTCGGTCGAAACCCCTGTTTTGCACAAAAAGACAACCCCATGGAGTGCCTCCAGTAAGTCACCCGTCCCATCAGAGACAGTCACTGGCCCTGGTTGCAGTAAGTGGACACCGTGAGTGTACTCTGAAAGTCAATCGTCCACAGAGACGCGTATGACACTGAGATATATGACTCGGTCGAAACCCTGTTTGCACAAAGACCCCAGTGGAGTGCCTCCAGTAAGTCCCCGTCCCATCAGAGACGGTCACTGGCCCTGGTTTGCAGTAAGTGGACAGCCATGGAGTGTATCTCTGAAAGTCATATCGCCACTAAGACGCGTTATGACACTGAGATATATGACTCGTTCGAAACCCTGTTTGCACAAAGACCCTATGGAGTGCCTTCCAGTAAGTCACCCGTCCCATCAGAGACGGTCACTGGCCCTGGTTGCAGTAATTGAGACACCGTGGAGTGTATCTCTGAAAGTCATATCGTCCATAAGACGCGTTATGACAACTGAGATATACGGACTCGGTCCGAACCCATGTTTGCAGCAAAGGACCCCATGGAGTGCCTTTCAGTAAGTCACCC
>PVNU02001248.1:0-78307 GCA_003013855.2 Liriodendron chinense
TCCAAAGCGCAAAACATTAAGACCATGAAGTCCAACATAAACTCAGGTCTTAAGGATTAGTCAAAGCTAGTACATGATCAAGTTGATTCGACTTGGACATAATGATGTCTCAGATTAGAGACTTGATGAGATCCTCCAATGCAAGTGTCCAATTACACCTGAACATAAAAACTGGCATACATAGTGAACACTCACACTCCCATGGGGAGTAGCAACTAAGGCACCAAGAGCCTGATGGTGGAGACTGCCCATCCTAACTCGTCGTTGGTTCCCATCATACAAGATGACCACGGAACATGATTACACGTTGCTCATGGACATTCGAGATTCTAGGATCAAGGTATTAAAAAACGGTTACGTAACGGTAACGGCCATTACTGTTACGCGTTACAGGGCCGTTACAGGAAAAACTACCTGTAACGGCCCCGTAACAAATCCCGTAATGGCCCCGTAATGGTCCTGAAACAGGTTATTTAAAAATAAAAATAAAAAATGTCGTAACGGTAATGGTAGTGGCCGTTACGACCACCGTTACCGTTATTGAACACCTTGTATGGGATCCATAGCACACAACTCTCCCTTGGCTAGTGCTTGTTCTAACCAAACTCATCTCCCCCTAGGAGGCTAGGACAACCAGAGTAACCCTTCCAGGTAACTCATATAATCATAAACAATTAAAGTTTCCCACACATTAATTATGTCATCAAAGGTACATAACAAACATGGTAGCCATCCAGAGCCATGATCATAGTCATCATTGGCTTTTCAAGGCACACAACACCAACAATCTCTCACTTTCCATAAATCCAATCATGCTCAAGATAAACACTTGAGCATCCATGTCTAAATAAGACTTCACATGGTAGAAAAATAGAGGATCAATGAAGAAAAAACAGGAGATCACAGATCCTATTATTGAACCACCAAAAACGAGGTGGATCACTAGAAACCTGGTTCACCCATGTGGGCAACTCCTTTTTAAGGAAAAGAAAACAACCGGCCAAGGTCAACCATGGCCTCTACACATAAATCAAATGCCCAAATAGTATGCTAGGAGTATATTGTGTTCTGTTCAATTATATTTTTTATGATCTTATGTAAGGAGAACCTTGGGCCAGAACAAGTGAGCATGGGTCTGACTATTTGAACTGGCTTTTGGACAGAATTGTCCACACGAACAGGTTGGGGTCCAGTGCGGGGTTTAAAACTTGCCCAAGTGTACCATGCAACCAACCTTTCCCATATAAAAAAACCTCCTTAATAGTGGACTGAATCCTTATAACAGAAACCAACTTTTAACTTCCCTTTACACATGACCACATGCATCCACTTTAATACCTTAAGACACATAGGAAAATCCATAAATTTGACTAAACCACACTCATTTAAACATGCCGGTCTCACAGGAACTAGTGTTCCAGGTAAAATTGTTGTCACAGGTATCGATGACTTGGGATGCAGAAACATAAAATTGATTTCGTCAAATATTATTCCAGAAACTAGGGAATGTATTGCTGCCTGAGGGAAACATGAGAAACAGTGGGGATAATGTGGAATTTTTCAGTGACACTTGAAAAGATTTTGTGAACACGGGTAGCATTGGGCCGGGTTTGCACTAGGATGGGCTAGGCTCACTCGACACAAGCCGAGGCCCAAGCCCAAAATATTGGTTGGGCCCAACGTGACCCAAAAATTGATAAAATCCATATTTCCCTCCTCGAATTTTCCTAATCTATCCATTGATCGAAAGGGCCACACTTGCACAAAGAAATAGACATTTAGGAAGAATGAAACCAACGGTCTACATTCAAGATGAGGATTAGAATGGCATATTTGTGGGATCTGACACATGCACATATGAAGTTAGGTTGGGCTGGGCGGTCAGGCTTTTTTTTTTTTCCGGGCCATGCATGCTGACCCAAGACTGGCCTAGGGGCCAAGCTAGTAGGTCCAAGTTCTGCCTTAAGCCTGGTCAAGTGGGCGACCTAGCCACCATTATAAAATAATGATGATGTTGATGATGATAATACACCTTTAGACATCAAAATATTATAAAACAACTATACATGATAGGTTCCCATTGTATAGGGTACCAAACTATGCACTGACAGAAAAAAATATATATATATTTAATTAATAAAAATGATTTTTAATGCAATAATTTAACACAATACGCTACTAACTTAAAACACCCCTAGGAAGAGATCACCCTAAAAATTCAATAAAATGTTCTTTCCTTTTTTTTTTTCTGGAATTTTGCAGGTATTTATGCTGGTTTCATCAATATAATCAATAATATCTGCGATATTATCACATGCATCGACAAGATAATATATTGATTTCAAAAGACTGATTGTCGATGATATCTTGTGATAGCAAGAGGAGATCTTATGCGGCTGGTCACCCATGAAGGATGTTGGCCCTTATAGCACAAGTTTACTACTAACTAAAATTGGAGGATGAGGTTGGAGGGTATGTGAGAACTTTTCGTCTTTGTAAGCAGGACAAGGTGGAGTAATGACGCAGGGAGGGATGTGATGAGGTCCCTCTGGAATCCACAAGGCCCTCTGGAATCCACTAGAGCTTTCTCAAATCCATGAGAGAAAACGACAAAAGTCTAAGAAATTTTATTGAATAATGTGATAGCTAATCCTAACGAGTTTAAAAAGAGTTTAAATACTTAAAACAAACCTTATACGTAATTAAAAAGCTACTTAAGAGAAAAAGGAAACAAAACAGAAAAAATGCGCTAAAACAGTTGTTGTCTGTCAATCGTTATCGAGCCACCGACCTCGAGCCTTCAGGCGCTTGGTCGGGCGATCGACGGAGTATGGCTCAGGCGACCGAAAAGCTCCAAAAGTGTCCAGAGACCAAACTAGGAATTCCGGGCATTTTCGGGTGATCGATGAGACCGGTTGGGTGACCGAACTGGATATCGGGCGACCGACGAGATTGGTCAAGCGACCGATCTGGACCAAAAAGTGTCCAGCAAGCTTATGGACTTTCTGACGCAATCTCGAGCGACCGACTAGACTCGGTCGATCGATTGAACTATGTTGATTTCTGTAGTCTTCTCTTGGGCTCCTTCCTCCTGTCCATCCGAGCTATGAACCTGTCAGCAACCCGTTCTACACCAGTCCCCTCCCACTTCAAGAGAACTCATCCTCAAATTACTTCAAAAGTCGGCTCATGATACTCGAACAGGTCCGCCACGTTGAACGTACATGAGATCTCCATGTCATTCAGAAGACAAAAAAAACGCAGGCGTTGTCATTGATCTTACGGAGGATAGGCACCGGTTCAATCTTCTTGTTCAATTTATTGTACGTCTCGGTTGGAAATCTCTCCTTGCATAGATGAACCATGACCTACCTCGAACACTTTCGGTCGCCGATGCTTGTCAACCTGCTCCTTGTATCTGTCATTTGAAGCTTGCAACTTGGCTTGAGCGTCCGCATGGATACCCACAATTCCGTTCGCCATATTCTTTGCAGCCATGCTCATGTCCGGGAGCTTGGGCAAAGGAACCAAATCGAGAGTATGACGGGGCACACGTCCATCCACGATCTCAAACTGTGATTTGCCAGTGGAATAGTTTGGCATATTGTTGAACGCGAACTCTTCTTGAGCTAAAGCTAAGTCACACTGCCTCGGTTTATCACCCGGGATGCACCGAATGAGGTTCCCTGATGTACGATTTACAACTTCAGTTTGCCCATCTGTTTGCGGATGGTGGGCGTTGCTGAACTGAAGCCGTGTATCAAACCACTTCCACCAAGTCCTCCAAAAGTGGCTGACGAATTTTGTGTCGCGATCGGAATGATGGATATGGGGACCCTGTGTAGCCACATGACCTCTCGGAAGAACAAGTTTTTCCATGTGCGTTGTGTCGAGGGTCTTCTTGCATGGGATAAAGTGTGTCATCTTAAAAAATCGATCCACTACCCACGAACACAGAATCCATACCATGCTGAGTCCGCGGTGGACCAAGTACAAAGTCCATAAATAAATCTTCCAGGGACCATCAAGCACAGGCAATGGAGTGTAGAGACCTATGTTCTGAGACTATCCCTTGGAAGACTGGCACGTGTGACACCGTTGCACTGCTCTTCCCACGTCTCATATTAACTGCGACCAGTAATACCGTTCCTCCACAAGAGCTCTCGTCTTGTCTCGCCCTAGGTGTCCATCGAGGCCACCTCCATGTAGCTCTTGGATAATTTGCTCCCTCAAATAACTCCAGGGGTGCATAGTTTATTTCATTTGAACAGGAAACCATCTTGGATATGTAGGTCACTGGGGTGACCCTCCTGGCATCTAGACCATGCTTCCTTGAAGTCCTCATCTTTATAATATAATTCCTTGAGACAATTGAACCCTACCACCTCATTGCTCATAGTGACTAGCGATGATGCACGACAACTAAGTGCATTGGCCACCTTATTTTGCTGCCCTGCCTTGTGTTTCAATACGAACGTGAATTCCTGCAAAAAGGAGATCCATCTAGCTTGCACACGGCTCACGTTAGTATGGCTATTGATAAATTCCACTGCTTGATGATCAATGTAGAGAACAAACTCTCTTTGAATTTGATAATGTCCCCAGTGCCGCAGTGCTTGAACCACTACGTACAGCTCAAGCTCATATGTCGACCACTTCTTGTGTGCATCATTGAGCTTCTCACTGTAGAAGGCTACTAGCCTACCTTCCTGTGACAAAACTCCCCCAATTCCGATATATGAAGCGTCGCACTCTACCTCGAACAATTGTCGAAACTAAGAAGCATGAGAACATGAGTCGTGGACAATCGGTGTTTGAAGTTTGTGAAACTTCTGTCAGCTTCGTCTGTCCACTGGAATGGCCCCTTTTTTCATATAATCTATAATTGGCGCCACAATAGTGTTGAAATTCTGCACGAATCGATGATAGAACATCGTTAATCCATGAAAACTCCGCACCTCGTGAATGTTCGTCGGAACCGGCCATTCCCTGATGGCTCACACTTTCTCATCGTCCACACGGATGCCCGTGGACGTCACAACAAACTCCAAGAACAATAGGCTCTCTGTTAAGAAGCTTCACTTTTTCAGATTTAAGTACAACTTGTTGTTTGCCAGGACCTGTGGCACCTACCTAAGATGTCCCATGCGGTCTGCTTCATTTTGATTGTAGATCAATATGTCATCGAAGTAAACCACAACGAACCGCCCAATGAATAGCTTCATAACTTGATTCATCAATCGCATGAAAGTGCTTGGCACGTTCGAAAGACCGAAGGGCACAACCAACCACTCATACAACCCCTCCTTGGTCTTAAATATTATCTTCTATTCATTACCTGACCATATTTGTATCTGATGGTAACCACTTTTCAAGTCCAGCTTGGAAAAAAATTTGGCCTCATCTAGCATGTCCAGCATGTCATCCAACCGCGGTATCAGAAACTGATATTTGATAGTAATTTTGTTAATTGTCCGGTTGTTGCATGTGCCAACTCTCGTCTTTCTTAATAGTCAGCAATGCCAGAACGGCACATGGACTCATGCTCTCTTGCACCAAACCCTTATATATCAATTCCTCCACTAGTCCCTGAAGAATCTCGCATTCGTTTGGACTCATCCGATAGTGAGGTCAATTCGGCAAACTAGCCCTTGGGACAAAGTTATGGTGTTCGAGGTCCCGAATGGTGGGCAACCCATTGGGTAATTCGTCAGGCCAAATTTCCTTAAACTCATTTAACAACGGCCTCAAACTTGAAAGAATGTTCGACAACTCTGGAAGTTGATCGTCCTCCCGGACATGGGGTCGAGTTAGTGCCTCTGCGATACAGTCGAGGGTTGCCTGCAGCTCTTGCATGGTTAACCGACTCTCCTGTTCGAAAGCTTCTATCCTTTCCTCTAGATAAAGGATCCCTGGATCACCGTTCATGGATTGTTGTCCATACTTTCGTTAGTTGCCATCGATCCGAGGGAAAGTCCTCGCTCTAATACCACTTGACGCTAAGAGGAACGTGATGAGGTCGATCAACCGTCTTCTTCAGGGGGATAGCCACGTTGAATCCACAAGGCCCTCTGGAATCCACTAGAGCTTTCTTGAATCCACGAGAGAAAACGACAAAAGTTGAAGAAATTTTATTGAATAATGTGATAGCTAACCCTAACAACGAGTCAAAAAGAGTTTAAATACTCAAACAAACCCTATATGTAATTAAGAAGCTACTTAAGCAAAAGGGGAAACAAAACAGAAAAAACGTGCTAAACAATCGTTGTCCGTCGATCATTATCGGGCAACTGACCCGAGCCTTCGGGCGCTTGGTCGGGCGACTGAAAACCTCAAAAAGTGTCCAGAGACCAAACTAGGAATTCCAGGGCATTTTCTGGTGACCAACGAGACCAGTCGGGTGACCGAACTGGACCAAAAAGTGTCCAACAAGCTTCTAGACTTTTTGGTGCAATTTCGTGCGACCTACTGGACTCGGTCGGTCGACCGAACTATGCTGATTTCTGTAGTCTTCTTTTGTGCTCCTTCCTCCGGTCTGTCTGCAACCCGTTCTACATCAAGCAAGCTAACCTGTGGGTTGGAGCCCTTGCCTATACCAAAGATACTGAGCAAGTGTATCCATGGTTTTCAGTGCGAACTTGCCTAAGGTGGGGGAGAATGGATCACCCAGTAAAGGTTGCACTAGACATGAGTTCTATGCCATCTTAACCCCAGCCCCTACTAATAGTACCACAGAAGAAGCTGCAGGATGATTAGTAAAAGACGATGTAAAGTACCTGGGCAAACCCTGGACCATTATAAGTATTAGGGACCCTAGTTTCACTGGGAGGTTCTGGACATAGGTGTTAAAAACTCCTAGGGTTCAAGCTCAACTTCTCCGCAAGCTTCCACCTTAAGTACAAGCTTCATCGAAGACATTGAATCAAATTCACTTGCATGTGAATTGCAGTCTCCTACCATATTCAATTCTTTGTTGGTATCATTTTGCACATAGATGTTTTTACATGATATTGTTGAAGAAAATTCTCAACTGCATTTTTCAGTGTAGTTTAGTAATCAAGAGCCATTTTCCTTATTGAAATCTACCACACTACACTATTTCTAATGGAGGCAATAATCATCAGAATTACTTCTCTTTCCTATTGCCATTTTCCTACTGCATTGAGTTCCATGGCCTAAAGGCAAAGTTTTCCCTAAATGCTAAATACCTTTAAACTGGTAGCTTGTATCTCTCTTAGGGATATCTTGCCCAGTTTCTCACATAATGCATGGTTATGGAGGCTACTTTTACATATTAAACATGTGCCTGCAGTTCTGATTTTTATATATTCAATGTCTGTGTGTTTTTTCTTAGTGAGTTATTGATGATAATGAACTAGTTTGATGTGTCAGTAGAACATTTTTCACCAGCTTGATCTTTCATAATTTTGATATTTTTAGTTCATTCAGGAACCCTGGTAAGTTATATTGTGCTCATACTTTTTATAAACTGGAGGAACACCACATTTTTAACATTTCACATGAACATTGGCAGAAAATTCTCTTCAATTTTGAGTGACGTTGTGATCCAAAACTGGTAGAAGAACATTGTTAAATGCCCATTTTCTTCTTAGAGCTAGGAAGCAAATAGATAATCTCAAACTTCATTTAAATTATTGAAGTTCCCAATCTAGTGCATGTTATTAGTGTTTTATTGATTCAACTTCTGGTTTATCTCTTTTTTTTTCATTGGGGTTACTCATTTTTCATGAGTGGGCTTGCAGATGGCAGCTAGTCTGTGTATTGTACATGCAATGGAGAGAATATCAATTGGCAATTCTGGGAGCTTGTCACTATCATTAGTTGAAAAGATCAATAAAATATCCAAAAAGGTTAGTTTCTGCATGCAACAAAATTGTTCAAATAGAATTTCAAATCTGTTCTTTTCATGATGGATCTCTTATTTAGTGGTCAGTTGCTTTTAGAGGTTGTTCTTTATTATTATTACATACCATGTTATTTTTCCTTTCTACAGTTGACTGAACAACCTGCGTTTTCTGAGCTAAAAGCCCAATACTCATTGAGGGGTTACAGGTAGGATGCTAAGCTTTATGTAAGTATTGGCACTAATTACTAATATGTAGTCGGTCTGTTTGTGTGTCCATTTCAATGATTTGGCTTCCTGCTAATGGTTCAGCAACAAACAGACTGAATCGGGAGGACATCCTGTGCACTATATTATCAGCAAATCCTTTCTGGCTGCAAACAAGCATATGGTTTTTGCAATTTTATTCAGGCAATTGCATCTCACGCAACACAATACATTCTTGAGAACTTCTTCAGACATTCACTCTTAAAACCTTCATTGCCTGATCCACAGCTAATATCCTGTGGGCATCAAACTGCTTATGTATTTGATAATTTTTATTCTTTTCATTATGCAAGAACCAACATTGGTCATTTCCTGTCGAACTCTGCCCGATCTGTGAAGATTAATCTGATATCTTGTACTCCTGGATTATGTGAACAATAATTGTGTTTAAAAAAAGTGCTACATTTACCTGGGCGTTATATATTTGTCAGTGGAATTTGTTTTTGTTGGGGTGAAGAAAAACTGTTTTAGCAATGTTCTGGATTATGGGTGTCAGGTAGATTTATAGATATTAGACAACCTACATTACATACGTTGAGAAAAATCTGAAATTTTTAGAAAAAAAATAAGGACACATTTAAACAAATTAAACAAACTTTGAGAAAGATTTAGATGGAGACAACCTACACTACGTAAGTCCAAAATAGTGTTACTGTATGCATTAGCTATATACAAAGCTGCAGAATGTATAATGCAGATGTATTCAAATTTCAAGTTCAACAAGCATTGTTATTTATAACCTGGACTCAAACCTGAGATCTCAGTGTTGGCACAAGGACTCTACCTCATTGGCTTGAAGCGAAGGCAGGGGCACAAAGACTCTACCTCATCACTTGGCACATGCCTCTTTCTTGAACAGATTCTAGGCCACGAGGATTAATTAATTTTGTTGTTCTTTCATTATTGTTGTTGTTGTTAATTAATAAGGTGTTGTTGTTGTTTTTGTTGTTAATTAGGCTCATCATCATCATTATCACAATAATAATAATAATGTGGCATGACCTCCCATGTTGACTCTCTCAAGTCTCAAGTCAGCTTGATTCTCAGGACCCAAAGGTGCACTGAGTCATCACTCCATCTTCTGTGGGCAACAGTCTTTAACTACACCAATGTCAGGTTATTAGTCTTGTAAGGACAGGGTTAGACTTCACTATGAGCTTGCTACACCATTAGCAGTGCTCAAAGAGAATAAGTTGATGGTTGACATTTCTTTCTTCTTCGCTATGGCACCGCTTTATACTGTCTTTTATCTTTGCTGAAATGACTGCGGTGAAGCAATCTCACACCGTAGTCAACCCCATGGGCATAAACTTTACTTGAAGTCTGGAAATATCATTTTGCTCCATCATGTCCAAGTGCCTTGTATTATCTGTTTTCTACTTTTGGTTGAAATTAATGTGCATATAAAGTAGTTCCAGTTTGAGTTTTTCTAAGGTTCTTGCCCTGTTAACTCTCTAGTCTTTATCCATGCTGTGTTTTAATGGTACTACATCTTGTACTCACATTGTCTGGTGTTTGCAGTGAGGGAAAGGAGTTGAGCTCTTTAATACTCAATGATCTCTATTATCATCTACAAGGGGAACTGGAAGGCCGAGAAATCACACCTGGTCCTTTTAAGGAGCTTTCACTACACCTACTTCAGTCAGAAATTTTGCAGACTAACAAAAAGAAGAAGATGGAATTCTGCCCGTCGGAGAACAATTTCCATCTGTTTGACCCTGTGCGACTACGAGCTGATCTGGGATTGAATTTTTGGGACCATTCAGATTGGAAGGCATTTAAACCTGTTGCCGAAAGAATGTTGGTGTACATGCATGATGCAAATTTGTTGGCTTTTCTGATGGATTCCAAGCATTCTTCTTTGAAAGCACTCACAGCCATCTTATCTGTGTATGAAGGAAATGTGAGTTCCTTTTGAAATCCATATTCCAACCTGAACAGCTATGATTTTTTTCTTTTTTCTTGCCACAATCTAGTTCGATGCATTCATGTGAACTTTACCTATGCTTGCAGTTAACCGAGACAGAGACAGGATCACTTGGTGGAGGGATCAGTGAGCCACTCATGGAATCGTGCATTAGTTACCTATGCAAATGTTTGCAGTCAACAGCAGAATCAATAGTCTCAGCTCCGGATGCATCCGAGGATATACTGAACTATCTCACAACTCAAGGGGAATTACTGCTCAATCTTCTCAGGTTTTTATACAGAAGAGTTTCAGTGAGAAACAAAAAGCAGCAGTGCTTACCACTTTGTACACTTGTCATGAAAACTTCAGGCTCGGGCCTTCGTGTGTTAAGTGATATCCGGCCATCAACTACACAGCTCAAGCAAACGGTGAAACTCTTCCTTACCCTGCTTCTGACAGCAATCGAATTCAGTTACCCGAAATCACATGTAGAAGAAAAGTCACATTTGGATGCTGTTGATGCATTTGCTGAGGTGTCTCTTGTGAGTCTGGGGGTGTTGCCTGTTCTTTGCAACTTCATTGAGATTGCCGAATACTGTAACCTCTCTGCAGCTGCAATCGACATGCTGCTGAAAGGTTTCTCGACATATAATACTTGGTTGCCCATCCTACAGAAGCATCTGCAGCTGCAGAATGTTCTATTGATGCTTCTACAGAAGGATTCTCTTGTTTCTGTTCCCATAATTTTGAAATTCCTTTTGACCCTTGCACGCATCAGAGGAGGTGCTGAGATGCTTCAAACCATCAATCTGTTTGCATCTCTAAAGGTGTTGTTTGCTCTCTTATTGGATGACAGGCCTTTTCCAAATGGTCAAGAAGAAAATGACAAAGAAGAAAACCCTCATAACATATGGGGACTAGGACTGGCTATTGTCAGTGCTATGATTTACTCTTTGGGGGATGATCCATCTTGTATCGATATTGTGGAGAGTGTGATTCCTTACTTTTCTGAGAAATCATATTTGATATTCTTCTATCTTTCCGCACCAGACGTCCTGACTGACGATCATAGCAAGAAGAGAGCCCGAACTCAGAAGGTATTAACCTCTCTAACAGCACTGAGAGAAACTGAGCACACCCTCATGCTTATGTGCTTGCTTGTGAAACATCAGCACTCGTGGAGTAAGGCCATGAAAGAAATGGATTCACAATTAAGGGAGAGAAGTATTCATCTTTTAGCTTTCATAAGCAAGGGACCTCATCGTATTGGGGAATCTCCACGTAGGACTGCACCTCTCTTATGCCCTCCGATATTAAAAGAGGAGGTTGAATCTAATAGAAGACCTCCATCCATTGACAGCAAACATGGTTGGTTTATTCTTTCTGCTCTTGGGTGTGGGTCTGAAGCTCCCATCTCGTCAGTTTCAAGCACGGCCTTGTATCTCCCAATCAAGGATCGAGCAAATGGAAGAGCTGATTCAATCCATAGAACATACTTCACCGATTCCATTGCTATACAGATCTATAGAATTGCTTTTCTTCTTTTGAAGTTTCTGTGTCTGCAAGCTAAGGCAGCAGCTAAAAGGGCGGAGGAGGTGGGATTCATCGATCTTGCGCATTTTCCTGAGCTTCCCATGCCTGAGATTCTGCATGGCTTACAGGTAAAATGATAGCATGCAATCTTCAGGTACTGGTAAGGTTGCATGTGTTAAAATTAATAGGAATGCAGAACGGTTGAAAATATAGTGGCATGGCGCACTTTTGTGCTTATATAGTAGCAGTGGACAGGGTGCATGCCATGCACATGGAGAGAGCATTAGAGGAAGCAGTTTGAAGATGTGAATAAAAAGGCAGAAAAAGTGGCTTTAAAAAGTGGACTACTGTGATGATTGACCTCCATTTTGAATTGGTGGTGACTTGTCCTCAAACGTGGCATTCATATGCGTCAATCCAAACCATCCCGTAAGAAATGTTGTGTATGGATCATCTCTCTAAAATCACCCTGATCAAGAAATCTTAACCATCCAATGGATGGATGGATGCCAAATGGAAGGTTAAAAGTAAAATGGTGAATGGTCTGAATTCCAAGGGCAAAAAAGACAGTTACAATGATATTCTTAGTATAAATTTTGGTATGTGGTTCAGAGATTTGAACAATCTGGATTGCCTTGAAACTTTGTCGTGTGTACGGTTGAAGAGTCGCCACCAATTTTTTTTTTAAATGGTGCTGAATTGTCACAGAATCCAACTCATAAAAAGTAGCAGCTCTCCAAGCACAGGCTCCACCTCGTAATTACCTTAGTGCTCTTTATTTTGGTTTGTAACTGATGCGGAACAAAAGCATTCAAGGTGTACCAACGAAGAAAGCGCCAACCACAAGTACCATCCTTGTGGATATGCGACTATTGAGGAGCATTGAAGACTTTACACATGTAGTCCGAGACATTTGAAAATACCCCACCTTGGGAAGACATGTGTAAGTTGCTTTGAGGAGATGATCAGACCGTTGGATCGTGATGATGATGTGATCGGACCGTTGGTTCATTGTGGCCTACTTTCATCACACCATTATTGGAGCGCATTGGACATCTTAGATTTGAGTTTATTTTACGCATTTTTTACTTATTTGAGTTTTGGGTTAGTGTGGGTACGTTTTTTTCATGCAAATGTCTTTTTTTTGAAATTTTGTTAGTAGGGGTATTTTGGTAATTATGCTAATTCCGAATTTTATAAGGGTGTTGCCCTAAACCTTTTTGATTAGTTGTTGATTTATGAAAAAGAGCAAACCTTTGGTTGCCTCCTTCCTCTTTCCCTCTCTCATGGTGCTTCTTCTTCTTCCTTGATCTCCTTCTTCTCTATTCTTCTTGTGCCCCTCCAACTTCTTCCAGGTATTTCATCTTCTATTATTATCCTTCTAAACTTTTGTGTTGTTTATTCCCCACGATCTAAACCTTGAGAATCGATCTAAACCCTAAACCCCCAAATTCTTAAATCCCTAATCCGAGAAACTTTCTGATTCTTCGAACTAGTGATCATCATTGATCGATTGGGTATGACCATGCAAGATCGGGAGGTTCCATCCCTCGCCGGATCCAACCTATACGCTACTTGAATCCCATACTCCATGGTTGTGATGATGGCCCGTCCCATTGCATGTTTCCTTTATGATTTTCTTAGTTTATGATGATTGATGCTAGATTTCATTATTATTATTGCTTTTATTTCCGCTGAATAATTGTGTTCATGAGCATGCATCATATCTAGGGCTGTCCTGCATCAGTAACCCTTGCATGCAAATTTTTGCCCCTACTGTCATGATATGTACTAGAGATTCTAAAAAGGAACTAGTTCATAAGAAATGCCTCCAGCAACCAAACTTTTAAGAACAGCCTTTACTGAAAAGTATCTGAACGCATCAGGACATGAAGAGTGTTCCAATGCAGCCATTCCTTACGATGGGGGCTCATGGTTCAAGTTATCCAGACCATCAGTCTGATGGGCCACCCCGTGGCATGGATGGGGGACACTATCCAATATTTTTCCCTTTTTTTCTGGAATGCCACTGTATATTCTCATAAATGGAGACCACTGATCAAATTGTAAGGATCCTCCAATCTTGAAATCTTATCAGATCAGCAGCCTGGATCACTAACCATGGCTCTACTTGTATTGAATGGATGCATTAGGATGTTCAGGACATCATACTCACGTATAGCAACCTCCACAAAGCCTCCAGTGCTCAAACCTGATATTTTCTCCGAGCTACAGCTATAGATATTGAAGATTCTTCAGACTTTATTCGGTCTGAAAAAAATGCAGCTTCTACATATATATTGCCAATTGGCACCTTATCAGTGTTCATGATGGTGCAGGACCAGGCCATTGCTATTGTTACCAAGCTATGTGAAGCCAACAAGTCGAAGGCAATTCAGCCCAACATTCAGGATTTGTGTTTGATGCTGCTGCAAACAATGGAGATGGCATTGTACTTGGAAATGTGCGTGTCACAGACATGTGGAATCAGACCTGTATTAGGACGCATTGAAGACTTCTCAAAGGAAATCAAAGCATTGATACAAGGTATCACGAAGAAATTGGTTTCTTTTGCAGTACCCTTTTCATTCCATAGTGTTAGCTCTAGGGAATGCCTTGAAGGGTCAGTTTGGGCAGCGTTTGTGGAGAAACTATTCGCTACTTCTGTGGGGTCCATGGTACCAGCTTGGCGGGCATTGACACTCTTGCAGGATCACACCCTGCCAAATGAATCATTGAATTCCCTTTGGAGGCTCCATTATTAGCATTGTTCAGGGCATGATCTGCAAATGAAAATTAGTGCTGTGGGCCCCACCGAACTCAGGATAAGAGATCCAATCCAAACAAGGCCAAATATGCATATGTTTTGTATGGATCTGATGGCTCTGTCTTGTCTTGTCCTGTTTGCAGCGGCAGAGGAGCATACATATTTCAAAGCAACCCTGAAGTCATTGAAACAGATAATAGCACTTTTGTACCCGGGCTTGCTGCAAACTGACAGTATCATGTGATACTAGTGCAAGTGTATGTGGTCCATCCTACTTTGTAACATTTAATTTAGTGTAGTATCTGTTTCTTGTCAACCAACGGCATCTTCCAATCTCTTCGAACTTGTTGCGAGCTGTGGTTGCATGGAATCCTGTGCTATGATGCTTGTAGTCCCTCCGAAAGAGTGGGATCTCTACAGATTGCGTGATCAAAGTTCTTGAACCAGAGCCCAGTCAACACCCTGATTCTTATTTCATACTCCACCATGTGATAATCCGGACCCTTAATATGTACAAATCTTGCTCATCAGAGATCTCATACATAGCCCATCAGTCTAGACAAGCAGGCAGCATGGATTGACTGTTGATGGGATTTTTACTCTTTGGTCCAATGCTATATGAGTGGCCTTCTAACAATCCTTTATTGAGTTTCTGGGGACATGGCTAGAATGCTGTAAGTTGTGAGCAACTAGTTAAAAGTTACTAGTATTCTACGGAAGAGATTTTTCAGGCATGGTCCATCCGCTAGCTTGGATTGCTAATGCTGTCCCACTAGTCATAAACATGCAGGCCATGGGCACTATGAGCCCCTGTCAACTTGTCATGCATGTGCAAGATTCAGGCCGTTCAGGTGGGCTCATCTGTGAGACCCGAGCCGCACCTAAGACGGTGTAGCCCTTACCAGTGTTACCATGGGGCCTACCTTGATGTATGTATTATATCCGCACTGTCCATCCATTTTTCCAGATCATTTTAGTGCATTATTCCAAAAATGAAACAGATTGAATTATCAGGTGGACCGTACCATAGGAAAGTGTTGATTGATGGAAGGAGCCTACTGTGATTTATGTATTTTATCTACTCTGTCCATCCATTTTATCAGATAATTTTAGGGCCTGATCCAAAAAATGAAGCATATCCAAAGCTCAAATGGACCACATAACAAGAAATAATGTGAATTGAGCATCTACTGTTGAAAATTTCTTGGGGGCCACAGAAGTTTTTGATCAAGACGATATTTTAGTTTTCCCTTCATCCATGTCTTTTGTGATCTTATGAAAAGGTTGGATGACAAATAAAGATCGTTGTGGGCCCTAGCAAGGTTTCAATGGTCAAAATCATTATTTCCGCTTTTCCTGTGGTATGGTCCACTTAGCTTTAGATATACTTCAAACTTTTCTTCAAAGCCATGAGCTGGAAAAATGGATGGCCAGCGTGGATAAACCATATACATTCATGGTGGGCCCAACTGTGTTTGCTCAGTACCATAAGAACGTATTGAGTTTACACAGTACACAATCTGATTTCTTGATTGACAATTAATGGGCCACAAGCTTTGGATCAAGCTGATATTTGTTTTTCCCCTTCATCCAGGCTTATGTGACCTTATCAACAGATTGGATGGTAAATAAACACTACAAAAACATTAAGGTGTGCCCTAAGAATCTCATAGTAGGGCGTTCAATCACCGCTCCACCTGATAATTGGATATGCTTCAGTTTTTTTTGGGAAAATGCCCTAAAATGATCTGGAAAAATGGTTGGACGGCATGGATACATAACACATACTTCAATGTGGGCCCCACGGTCACTCAATCCGCTCCTGTTCTTTGATTAACCATTTTTCTCATTAGTGTGGCCCACTTGATGAGTCAGATAGGGATACTCGGGAGTAATCTTCCCTCACAGACCATTTTCACTTTTGAGTGGACTAATCAGGCCCCACCTTTTTTTATGAATGGCATGGAACTCACAAACGTGTCCTACAAAGGGATCGTAATTGCCTGGTTGGACTTGTGACCGACCATTCATGATATTACATTTTTTTTTCATCGGCTGCTGGTTTTTATTCGGCAACAAGGACAGAGACAGAACAGAAATTTGATTGAACTATGTCCAAAAATATTACAATTAAGAGAACATCAAACTCTCTGGATGGACCATGTTACAAAAAAAAACAAACACAGAGAGAAAATAAAACTCTGGACCATGCTGATTGCAGGGCCATGGGTTTACTCAACCAGACTCTTGGGGCTGATCCTCCTCACTGGATGGACATGTCCTAAAAATCTCCTTCATATCCTAAACTTTCAATTTATTATATATCCTGCCAATAGATGGTTGAGGATGAAGGAGAAATAGCAACTGTTAGAAATTTCAAGTGAGAAAAAGGCCACCAGATCTTCAAATCTGTATATATATGGTCCATCCATGGTGGGCCTGCCCAACAAATGGTCTGGATCACTTAGCCATGGCTCCAGTGTGCCTGCATATCATCTAAACTAACGCACGTGTGCACAGCCCACTTGAGAAGCTTCTAAATCTAAGATCTTTACATCATTTCTTTGTTTTTTACATGTCGTTCTGTTTATGATCTAATACTCCCTTCTAGAAAAACAAGGTGATAAGATCATTGAAAATCCACCCCTCATCCTGCTGGCCGTCGACATATTTTCTCCTCTTGTCTGTTGATGAGCTTCATATACGTTTTCCTGCAAACCAAAAAGAAAAGACATTAAAAAGAAAAAAAGAAAAAAAAAGAAAAAAGAAAAGAAAAGAAAAGAGGGAGTAACTTTTTCTTTGCAATCGCCTGTCACTTGCTCCATTATAGAATCCTAGACCCAAAAGCCAGGCCTGTTTGCTCATTAGGTGGGCCACACAAGTACAAAAGAAGGTGGGCCACACATGTACAAAAGAAATAGACGCTGGTCAACAGAAATTGCTAACAGTCCATATTCAAAGTAAAATGTCTGGCCTGATTTTTGGGCCAGGGCATTTCATGGTGGGCTGCAGCAGATGAATGTCCTAGATCTTGCACACGTGTGCCAACAATCCGTCCATCCATTTCACCCTGTCAGGTACACTAAAACGAAGAAAGGAACGGATCAGATGAACTCTGCCCAAATATCAATCGAGAGAATTTCAGGATTGATTTTGGACAGTAAATACGATGTAAATACCAAAATGGGACCCTCGCCGTTTGGATGCCTACCCACCACCAATATCCAATCCGATTGTGACTTGGGGCACATCCAAACAGCACCCAAGAGATCTATCAAATGCCTAGAAGGCTCCGGAGGTTATGGGTCGCATTGATATCAATCCCTCCTACTTCACTACTGCAACTTGTTTTCGGCCTCAGTGAAAATTTCGGCAACGGCAAACTGCCCGGCGGCGGAGATTGCACACAAACAGAACCGGAAAACCACTCCGATTCAATGTCTGCCGGCCGACTTTTCACAAAAGAAGATTTTAGGACCTCTGAAACTTCCTTTGGAAGATCAGCTGGGTCTGGACCCAGTCGATCCGTCGATGCGATGATCAAGGACTCAGTCATGATCATCGACCGTTGGTCTTTTCTTGAATGATAATCGGAGATTTTAAGACGCTTCGACGTGGAATTTCGGTCTTTCGTTAGACCGAGTTTCCGAATGGCCTGATTACGGGAAATGCTTTGATTTGAGAAGGAATTGAAGTGGTTTGTGAAATTGTGAGCTTTGGCATTGCCATTTCTCTTTGGAAATCTGTTTCGATTGGCTTCCATTTGCATAGAGGGCGCTGAGAACTGAATATTTCTACGAAGAAAGATTTGAAAGATTCTGGGAGGATTTTGCAGAATGAAAAACTAAAATAAATTTGAATTGCGAAAATGAGATGAGAGTGAGAGTGAATCTGATTCAAGGAAATTGCGATCTGAAATGTCTAAAGAGATTTTAGCCGTCGAAAATCTTGTATTTTTCTTTCTTTTTTTTTTTTCAAAAACACCGAAAAAGAGAAGTATTTCATTTCATGTGTTTTGAATTGCTTCTTATAGTGGGAAAGCTCCAACGGCTACTTCTTTTTTCTTTTTCTTTTTTTAACTTGAATGTCATCTCTCTATTTCTTTCTTGCAAATAGCGTGGGTAGGGCGAGATCTGCACCGTTCATCTGGTGGGCCTGCTACTGTTTATGTGATCTGGTCCACTTTTTGGGTGAGCTGCATCTGGGTGAAGAAATTGACTGTGGAAAATATCGACCAAAGGTCCACATGTAACGGAAAGTTGTGGAGAATGTGATGAACAGATGGCTTGATTACTTGCGATGGCCCCCCTGATTAACGGCTCAGTTCTCAGACGCACGTGCTCCATTGGCGAGAGTAGGATTGAGATGCCTACTCTCTCTTACTGTGCTCCTTGTTGCATTGGTTTGCTTGGATAGTCCAATCGACTGATCTGAACCGTCCATTAAGTCAAGAAAACATTTAATAGATTATCGGGTAAAACTCGAACTGACCCGATGATCCAATCCATCCTTTATTTGGCCTTTTTTCTATTGCCGTCCATTTTCCAAGCTATGGATGGGATGGTTACAATGCGTAAAATAATGATTCTTTAAAATCATAAGCAATCCATGATGACCCTATCAAATAGACGGTTCAAATTCTTGATTGGACACATTTTTGCGTAAATCATTCTTGACCGTCCATATTAATTCGATTGATCGAATGGCTAACATTTCTAAGACCGTTGTGATGTCTGCACGGTAGCCCAACGGTCTAGATCAATGGATTGGACTGTCTAAGTGTCCCCAATTCAACTAGGAGCACTGTTGTAGTGATTTAAGAGCAAAACAGTAGGAAGCGGACTGCGTACCGAGTAACTCCGCACGCTAGCGTGCGGAGTAAACTCTGTGGGCCCACAGTGATTTACGTATTTTATCCACTCCGTCCATCCATCTTAACGGAAAATTTTAGATATGGTGCCAAAAAATGAAGTATATCAAAATCTAAAGTGGACCACACCATAAGAAAAGTGTGAACTTAATGTCTAGCATTGAAAAATTCTCGGAGGACACAGAAGTTTTGGATAAAGCTGATATTTGCCTTTTCCCTTCATCCATATCCATGTGATCTTATGAAAAGTTTGGATGACAAATAAACATCAATGGGAAGGTTTCAACGGTGGAAATCATTATTCCCACTGTTTCCCGTGGCATGGTCCACTTGAGATTTAGATATGCTTAAATTTTGGGCTCAACCACTAAAATGATCTGGAAAAACATATGGACGGAATAGATAAAGCACATACATTCTAGGTGGGCCCAACTGAGTTTACTCCGCTCGATAAGAGCGTGCGGAGTCAATCCGATTCCAAAACGGTATCTCCCCCACTTGGTAAAAGACGAAAGATATATATAAAATAGAGATGGCCCCCAGGCCCCACACACCTTCTTTTGTGTGGTAGGTGAGGGAGGATTAGATACATTCCTGGCCTCACCCAAGACAGTACGGCCCTTTCCCTGAGGCCCACCTGTATGTGTGTATTCTATATCCACTCCGTCCATCCGTTTTTCCAGATTATATTAGGGCAGTAGCCTAAAATTGAAGGAGATTCAAATCCCAGGTGCACCACACATTAGGAAACGGTGGTGATTGAATTTCTCCCCATTAAGTGTTTTCATAATGTTTATTTTTCATCCAACCTGTTAATAAGACCACACAAAGTCACAAACCTAACTTAAGGGTAAAAAATCAAATATAAGCTTGATCCAAAACCTTTGTGGCCCATAAAAATTTTTAATGGTCGATCACTAATGTTTCGTATGTTAAGGTCCACATGAGATTTTTGATCTACTTCATCATTAGTACCATTCCATAAAATAATCTAAAAAAAATGGACGGTGTGGATATGGAATACATAGATCAACGTTGGCCCCATGGTAAGGGCCGTACTGTCTTGGATTCGGCCATGGCTGGACCTAATCCGCTTCGTTTGTAGAAATAGCCGTTGCGGGAGGTCATCGGATTCCTTGTCGGCTTGTCTTTGAAGTATAGACCAGGAATAGTACATGTACCTCTCTCTCTTCGAATTACCCTTGAAGAAAGAATTTATTGATCCTGACCGTTGGTATTGTGGACCACCTAAATATTGTTGTATAGAAAACAAGATTAATGATATAATTATTTTTTTCGCTTATTTATTTGAGTTTTTCTAGTTAAATAAGAACCATTCCTATGGTCTATTTTGAGAGCCGTTGATGTGATGTCTATCCCTATAAAATTGATTTATTTTTTGAATATGGTATATCCAATTTGTGGTCCACCAAATCAATAGTCTAGATTATTTCTTTAATTGCCACAAAAACAGTGAAGAGGCAGCCTGTGTAGAAGTTCCCCGGAGAGCTGCACATGAAGCATTTACTCGTTCAGGAAACGATAAGTTATTTGGGAGAAATTTCCCACTGTAAACTCTCCTTTTCACCCACCAGCAAAAATAAACGCTTCAAAACCATTCTTTCCCACTCTAAACTTAAGCTGTACGGACGTAACTTTTTCTGACCGAAATACCCTCTGTTTATGAATTTCATTCCTTTTTATAATATCCTATTTCTCTTCCTCGTTTTTTCTCTCTTCAAATATAGAAAAGAACCCATGTTGTCTTCGTATTCTCTCCGGTTATAACTCAGAACCCATCTTCTCTTCTTTTTGAAATCGTGTTTCAACTCATTGGATTCTTCTTCTACTCCTTGAACTCGTGTCTCACCGAAACGGCCGCTGTAGGTAAGTAAGATTGAAGAATGAATGTGTTTTTTCGCAATAATGAAGTTAGATCTTTATTTGTTTCGCAATGAATGTCTTATTTCGAAGGGTGCTAGCCATGAATGTCGTTTTTTTGCGGGCATGTATGTGAAGTCGATCAATTTCATCGATTACAGTGAACATTAAAGATCACTCGGTCATTATCACTGAAGACGGTCAAATTGACCGAGCAGTAAGGCAAATGTGAAACTTCACCGATTGCAGTAAAGTTGGAAAAGCAATGTCAATTTGACCGAGCACTCAGTCAATTTGGAAGAGCACTCAGTGAAATTGACCGAGCACTCAGTCAATTTGGAAGAGCACTCAGTGAAATTGACCGAGCACTCAGTCAATTTGAAAGAGCACTCAGTGAAATTGACCGAACACTCAATCAATTTGGAAGAGCACTCAGTGAAATTGACCGAGCACGCAGTCAATTTGGAAGAGCACCGAGTGAAATTGACCGAGCACGGTCAATCAGTCAATTTGGAAGAGCACTCAATGAAATTGACCAAGCACTCAGTCAATTTGGAAGAGCACCGAGTGAAATTGACCGAGCACGCAGTCAATTTGGAAGAGCATAGAGTGAAATTGACCGAGCACGGTCAATCAGTCAATTTGGAAGAGCACTCAATGAAATTGACCGAGCACTCAGTCAATTTGGAAGAGCACTCAGTGAAATTGACCGAGCACTCAGTCAATTTGGAAGAGCACTCAGTGAAATTGACCGAGCACTCAGTCAATTTGGAAGAGCACCGAGTGAAATTGACCGAGCACGGTCAATCAGTCAATTTGGAAGAGCACTCAATGAAATTGACCAAGCACTCAGTCAATTTGGAAGAGCACCGAGTGAAATTGACCGAGCACGCAGTCAATTTGGAAGAGCATAGAGTGAAATTGACCGAGCACGGTCAATCAGTCAATTTGGAAGAGCACTCAATGAAATTGACCGAGCACTCAGTCAATTTGGAAGAGCACTCAGTGAAATTGACCGAGCACTCAGTCAATTTGGAAGAGCACTCAGTGAAATTGACCGAGCACTCAGTCAATTTGGAAGAGCACCGAGTGAAATTGACCGAGCACGGTCAATCAGTCAATTTGGAAGAGGACTCAATGAAATTGACCGAGCACTCAGTCAATTTGGAAGAGCACCGAGTGAAATTGACCGAGCACGGTCAATCAGTCAATTTGGAAGAGCACTCAGTGAAATTGACCGAGCACGGTCAATCAGTCAAATTGGAAGAGCAGTCAGTCAAATTGGCCGAGCACTCAGTCAATTTGGAAGAGCACTCAGTGAAATTGACCGAGCACTCAGTCAATTTGGAAGAGCACTCAGTGAAATTGACCGAGCACTCAGTCAATTTGGAAGAGCACCGAGTGAAATTGACTGAGCACGGTCAATCAGTCAATTTGGAAGAGGACTCAATGAAATTGACCGAGCACTCAGTCAATTTGGAAGAGCACCGAGTGAAATTGACCGAGCACGGTCAATCAGTCAATTTGGAAGAGCACTCAGTGAAATTGTCCGAGCACTCAGTCAATTTGGAAGAGCACTCAGTGAAATTGACCGAGCAATCAGTCAATTTGGAAGAGCAGTGCTACAAATTGACCGAGCACTCAGTCAATTTGGAAGAGCACTCAGTGAAATTGACCGAGCACGGTCAATCAGTCAATTTGGAAGAGCAGTGCTACAAATTGACCGAGCACTTAGTAAATTTGGAAGAGCACTCAGTGAAATTGACCGAGCACGGTCAATCAGTCAAATTGGAAGAGCAGTCAGTCAATTTGGAAGAGCACTCCATCAGTTTGTAAGAGCACTCAGTGAAATTGACCGAGCAATCAGTCAATTTAGCCGAATGTACTAAATTTCCACCGCTCACAGTGAATTTGCATTGAATACAATCAAAATCTACCTAATACACCTGGATACAGTGAAATTTCAGCGAATAAAGTGTAATTCAATGAGAGAACCTTGAATTTGTGTTAAGATTTGATTAGAATAATCTGTATGTTTTCATATTCATTATAGTTGGTGAAAATGACCGGCTTCATTGATTGTTTAACGGTTCGCTAAGAAGATTTTTTCGAATGTGTTTGCAGTTAATGGCTTCTAGAATCATCGTATGCGCTTATGATGGAGAGTTAATATGTGAAAACAATGCATACACGTATAAGGGTGGAAAGTCAAAAAGCGTTGTGTTGAATGTCGGGACTACATATGAGGAACTCCTCTCTAAAATGTACAGGATGTTGAAAACTACACAGAGGGATTGTGATATTAGGATGAAAGTCATGTACCCATGCTCAAACCAATCAATCCCACCATCTGAAATCGAAGATGATGAAGACGTGCGAGTGTTCTTGGCAGCACAGTCGGAGCATCCGAATACATACGTGCCGTTAATCATAGAGACAATGGATCGCATTAATGAGACATTACACGAAGACCCCATTGGTTGGAATGGTGTTGAATCTGATGCTGTCGTTGAACATGAGACCCCCGCAGTGGGAAATTCGTGTGAGGAACATGGAGTTCGCTGGGCAGCTGACCTTAGCCTGAAATGTGAATATACGACGTCACCTGTACTTACAAAAGTAGGTTTTCCTTTATCCTCACCTTTACCTATAAGAGTAGATGTGCCTTCGTCCTCACATGTTCCTTCACCATCACCTTTACGTACAAGAGATCATGTAACTTCATCCTCCACCACTGGTGATGACTGTATACGTCTAAGTGAGAATGCATTGCTTGAGCCGCCTCAAACATCAAACTTCATGACCGGTCTACTTAATGTGCCATTTGATGATGATGTATTGATCAATGCTGATTTGTCGAAATATTCAGATTCATTTGATGACACAATTGAGATAGCAGTTGGACAAACGTTTAAGGACAAGGCACGCTACCAGCATGTTTTGAGCCAATTCGCAATTCGCCAAAACTTTCAATATAGAGTCTTGTATTCATCGTCCAAGAGATTTACCGTGGTATGTTTCGAAGATAATTGTCAATGGAGGGTTCATGCATCTAGGGTGAATGATGCGGGGATATTCAAGATAAAGAATTACACGTCAAAACACACATGTGGCATGTCCTGGATGAAGAGCGATCACCGGCAAGCAAGTAGTAAGTTAGCCAGCGAGTTGGTTGTTAGTCGTATTGAGCAGCGCATGGGATTAAGGCCGCGTGACATAATATTAGCTATGCACGAGAAATATAATATTCTTATCAGCTACAAGAAGGCATGGCTGGCTAAGGAGATCGCAATCAAGCGTGTAATGGGATCTTACGAAGATTCCTACAATCAACTCCCAGCCTATTTACACGAGCTAAGGAGGGCTAACCCAGGAACGGTGACGGCTGTGCTTGTTAACCCAAAGACAAGCAGGTTCAAAAGATGTTTCGTTGCACTTGGACAGTGTGTTAGAAGTTTTCAAACTACTTTGCGAAGGGTGTTGGCCATCGACGGGACGCACCTAAAAGGTAAATATAAAGGTGTTCTATTCGTGGCAACAGCCTTAGATGGAGACAATCATATCGTACCGGTAGCATTTGGTATCGGGGAATCAGAGAACAGCAGCAGTTGGAATTGGTTCCTTTCCCACCTGAATAATACGTTAGGGTATCTTCCGGGTCTTGTCATTATATCTGACCGACATAAAGGTTTAATGAAAGAAGTCCCCGAAGTCTTTCGATACGCGATCCATGGCTACTGCGCCTACCATATCTACAGAAACTTGGTTGACACATTTAAAGATAAGTCGTTGGAACAATATTATTGGCAGGCTGTAAAGACGTGCAGGAAGGCTGAGTTTGAAAAAGTAATGCGCAATATAGAAATGGCTAACCCACCAGTACATGCATGGTTGACAGAAATAGGATATGAAAGATGGGCATCTTCGCATTTTCCAGGAAAAAGATTCAACTTGGTTACTACTAACATATCGGAGTGCGTTAATGCTCTATTCAAAGAAGCAAGAGAGTATCCTGTGACCATATTGATAGAGACGGTCAGATTGAAGATTCAAGAAATGTTCTACAAGAGAAGTGAATCTATCTCATCATTTACTGGACCTTTGACAAATTGGGCGGAGAAACAACTAACGGATTTTGTAGAGAAGGCGCGCAATTCCCGTTGTCATGCGATTTCTCGAGATGAGTATTATATTGAGGATGAATATAATAACAAAGTTAATCTCAACGAGCTTTCGTGTACATGCCGTGAGTTTGACGTAAAAGGGTTGCCGTGTTTGCATGTTCTTTCAGCATGTATAAGTTATAATCTTCCTCATTACAAGTACTGCTCCCCATTTTATACGGTCGAAAATTATCGGATCAGCTTTAATGAACCGGTGTACCCAGTACGTGACAAGAGTGAATGGGAAATATCAGATGAATTCTGGAAGTATTGTGCTACAATTAAACCCCCACAACAACAAAGGTCAGCCGGAAGACCAAAGAAGATGCGAATTCCGTCACGTGGAGAAGAACGGAAAACAATAAAGTGCGGAAGGTGTAAACGAACAGGCCATAATCGACGAAAGTGCAAGTTTCCACTAGCAGATGCATGACGTTTGGCCCCTTTCCAGTTCAGCTTCAGTTGTTAATTTATTTTCTTTCTTAATCATCTATTTGTTGGGAAATCAATAGAAAGGGTCAGGAGTTTTCCATTATGGGATTTTTGCTGCATGGGCTATCAGCAGTGGTGACCATCATGTTGATGATCTGGATCAGCAAGCCTGATGTAGAAATACTGGATGCCGGAGTTGTACTGTATAGAATTAGATAAGTAATTATTGTTGTCTAATGATTTTGATTGATTACATGTATGGTACATATGCATGGCATGTGTATCTCAATTTAGGCATACAAATTCTGGTCAAATTGACCGATTACAGTTACAAATGGCCGAATTGTAAGTCCGAATTAGACTGTGATCGGTCAAAATGACCGATCACAGAGATAATTTCTCCCTGTGATCGGTCAATTTTACCGATCACAGTGACCAATGACCGAATTCTGTTTCTGAATAAGGCTTTTGACCGATCACAGAGGCAATTTCTCGCTGTGATCGGTCAAATTGACCGATCACAGTGACCAATGACCGAATTCTGTTTCCGAATAAGGCTGTGATCGGTCAAAATGACCGATCATAGAGGCAATTTCTCGCTGTGATCGGTCAAATTGACCGATCACAGTGACCAATGACCGAATTCTTTGTACGAACAGCAGTGGTGATCGATAAAAATGACCGATCACAGTGACAAATAGCCGAATTCTGACTCCAAATTAGACTGTGATCGGTCAAAATGACCGATCACAGTGGTAACTACTCGCTGTACTCGATCAAAATGGCCGATCACTGAAACAATTTGGCCGATCACAGAAACAATCTCGCTGTGATCGGTCAAAATGACCGATCACAGAGGCAACTTCTCGCTGTGATCGGTTAAATAGACCGATCACAGCGGTAACTTCTCGCTGTACTCGATCAAAATGGCCGATCACAGAAACAATTTGGCCGATCACAGAAACAATTTGTCGCTGTGATCGGTCAAAATGACCGATCACAGAGGCAACTTCTCGCTGTGATCGATTAAATAGACCGATCACAGTGACATTTGCCGAATTCTGAGTACGAATGACACTGTCATCGGTGAAAATTCTGAGTACCATTCACATGTAAACCAATCACTTTTCACACAAAATTCAACAAACCATTCCACAAACCATTCACCTGTAAATCATTTCATAACTCATTCACATTTTCCCCACCTATATGTTACACTGGTATAAAATACAGTTATACAAAATTTCCGCTCCCTCCCATGCCTAATCATGAATACTCAAACAGTCAAACGCCAATGAATCCCTGAATAGTTGAGTGTTGTCGAACTGTTTATTTGACAAAATGTCACCGCCGCATAGTATATCTATATATTTCATGACATATATACCGCAATCACTACCATTTCTTTGCTTTGGAAGATAAACCTCTTCACGGACGCTCCACTCCCGGTCAAACGCGGAGGTGTCTCCGGTGAAATGAAAGAGAATAGGGAGTCCTTCAATCATGACCCGGATCTCTTTCTTGTATTGGAGAAGCGGGTTGCTATCGAGACTATCGCAAATTACAATCTCTCTTTCTTTGGGGTGGATGATCATTACAATCCAATGTTTGTTGTCGTGATTTACAGGTACATATACCTGTGCATGTAAAATAAAAGAAATTATCAATTATGTCACATAGTTTAAAAATAAATAAGAAATACCTAGTGCCAATCACGAAAACATTACTCTTTCATATTTCCACATAGCCTTCGTCTCACTGCGCTCTTTTGCAATGCTAAAGCTACAGTCTTTCTCTAGAATTTTTACCATACGCTCTGGGTCGTTCTGATATTTCTTTAATTTAGGCAAAAGATTTTTGAGACATGTCTGTCAAAAACAATATTACAAATGTCAAAAAAATTGAAAGTAGAAATACAATTTTACTAGGACATGTTTGTCGCACAATTACCGAAAAAAAGGTGGGGCAGAATTTGCAATCCTGAGGATATGCTGTCGGACACTCATCCTTCCTTCTGTCCAAAAATTCAATATATTTGTCTATCGCCTAACAAACGAAGCTGATTTAGCTCTACGAGGTAAATAAATGTACATGTAAATCAAGTCATGAAGATTGAGAATACTTACAACACTATCAACCCATTCATCCTTCTCCCATATTGATTTAAACCATATTCCCGCTGCCTCATTTTTATTTGTATCATACCAATTACGTAATTCCATAATTTCCTCCTCCGATAGCTTCCTAAATGGATCCATCTGTAAATGTACTGGTATCGGAGAAGTAATGAGGTCTCTAGCTTCTTTGGCCTCTGTAAATACGCTGGGAGTTATTTCAATAGCAGACATAGGTACAAAAGGAGATCTCTTGCACCAAGAAGGCTTCAAGTGCCTTTTAGGTCTCCCTTGAATTATAGGAGTAGCAGCTTCCTTCTCGACCTCTGTTTGAGTAGACAGAGTAGCGGCTTTCTACTCAAGTACACAGAACCAATCACAATAAATTAATATATCAAAACATAGCATACTTCAATAAACAATACATTACTACAAAACATATTTTAAAAAAAATAATACATTCACACCTTCTTCGATTTCAATTCTTCCCTCTCCTTCTTCCACTCCTCTTTCTCCCTCCTTATATCTTCTCTCTCCCTCTTCAAATCTTCTCTCTCCATCCTTAAAATTTCTAGGTCTTTTGTCAAATCTTCTCTCGCTTTGTTGAACTCTTTTGTATGCTGCTTTAATTCTTCTACTACTCGGTGGAACTCTTTCCTTTCTTTCTGTAATTCTTTTATCTCTTTCTTCAATTCATTTATTTCTTTCTTCAACTCTTCTCTCTCCTTCTTCCTTTTCTTCCTCTCTTTGTTACATTTTTCTATAATTTCTAACTCCTCGTTTCCTTCTCCCTCTTCTTCTCCCTCTTCCTCTCCCTCTTCCTCTCCCTCATTCTCATATGTCCCAGCTTCTCCTTCCTTCCCATCTTCTCTATCATCATCTTCTTCATTTTCATCATCCTCATCTTCTCCGTCACCATCTTCTCCCTTTCCATCATCATCATCATCATCCTCATCCTCATCCTCATCCTCTTCTATATCTCTTGACTTTTTCCTTCGAATTTCTGTACTCCTTAAAACAAAACCATCCTCGATTCCCTGAAAATAATACAAAATGATGCCCACTTGTCATGGAATTGAGACATGTCATCACTTCCTCTCAAATCAACGATGCCTAATGTTAAACTTTTTACCTTTACTCTTTCATAAACCAGACGAACAGCCTCCAACTTCAGCTCTTCGCTGGTGGGTTCCAAAGTCCCAATTATTTCTGTCTGAAAAAAATAAATTGCTTCAATCTCAATATATCAAAACATACATGATATGTTAAACGATAAAATAGATAGAGTAATGCACTTACTTCTTCATTCTCAATGATGTCGTATATTACGTTGTGCCTCCATCCATACCAGTCTTCATATCGATTGAAGCGTGGAATTCTGGAAGGAACATATGACTTCACACTCCTTCTTAGAGCCACGATTTTTTCGACGGCCCATATCTGTTAGAATAACATGAAATTGAAGAAGATTAAAAGACTATATAGTGGACTAAATAAATGCTTTAGTTAAAAGAGTAGATATAACAACCCTTACCTGTAGAGGAAATATGCATCCATATACATTGTAAGTTGGCCCGCATTCACGTGCTGTCTGCGCCGCGGCTAGTACCCCTTCGGTCATTGTCTCGAATGCGAGACTACCCCAGGGATACCTATTGAACTCATCCAAATTGTCAACCAACTGGATAAATTCATGCTTACAATAATATTTGCTGCCAGTCCCTCTAACGAACCATTCTACACACATTAACAATGCAATTTTAACAACATCCTCGTGCTTTTTAGTCTTGACAATTTTGTTGAACACCTCTCCTAGATGTTGTTTCAATATTGGATACTGCTTCGCCAAATATTTTTCTTTAATTGAATTTTTTGTAGCAGCACCTATTTCCGGAATTGTCAGGTCTCCGGACTTCAGCCCTGTTATAAGGGCGAAGTCCATCTCAGTCAACCTCAATAAGTTTCCCCGAATTTCGAAGACGAGGTCACCTATTTCCCCTCTATGTCTTAAAAAGAGGATATGTCCGAGAGCTCCTAGATATCTGAAGGATTTCAGGTCCAACAGAAATCCGAAAGGGGACTGCCTAAACAGCCTTATCCTGCGTTCATTACTCAGTATTCCATCCTTAACACCACCCTTAAACCACCACGTCAGACTGCATTTTGCTGAAATGTTAGGGATTTCTTCGGTTCCTGCACACAAAAAATAGCACACATGTTATACATTACAAATACAAAAACAAAAACAATTATAAATTTTCAACACCAAATATACTCACTGTGATCGGTCAATTTGCAGTTACGGCGAGAATTTGCCACTTTGACCGATCACAGTGTAAATCGTATGCAGAATTCGGTCAATTGCCACAGTGATCGGTCAAATTGGCCGAGTCCATTCCATAATTGCCTCTGTGATCGGCCATTTTGACCGATCACAGTGTAAATCGTACGCAGAACTCGGTCAATTGTCACTGTGATCGGTCAATTTGGCCGAGTACAGCGAGAAATTGTTTCTGTGATCTTCCAAATTGTTTCTGTGATCGGCCATTTTGACCGATCACAGTGTAAATCGTACGCAGAACTCGGTCAATTGTCACTGTGATCGGTCAATTTGGCCGAGTACAGCGAGAAATTGTTTCTGTGATCTTCCAAATTGTTTCTGTGATCGGCCATTTTGACCGATCACAGTGTAAATCGTACACAGAACTCGGTCAATTGTCACTGTGATCGGTCAATTTGACCGAGTACAGCGACAAATTCTTTCTGTGATCGGCCATTTTGACCGATCACAGTGTAAATCGTACGCAGACACGGTCAATTGTCACTGTGATCGGTCAATTTGGCCGAGTACAGCGAGAAATTGTTTCTGTGATCTTCCAAATTGTTTCTGTGATCGGCCATTTTGACCGATCACAGTGTAAATCGTACACAGAACTCGGTCAATTGTCACTGTGATCGGTCAATTTGACCGAGTACAGCGACAAATTCTTTCTGTGATCGGCCATTTTGACCGATCACAGTGTAAAGCGTACGCAGAACTCTGTCAATTGTCACTGTGATCGGTCAATTTGGCCGAGTACAGCGAGAAAATGCCTGTGATCGGTCATTTTTACCGAGTTCATTGTAAATCATACGCAGAATTCGGTCAATTTGGCCGAGTACAGCGAGAAAGTGCCTCTGTGATCGGTCATTTTGACCGATCACAGAGGAAAATTCTGGCCGTACTCGGTCAAATTGGCCGATCACAGTGGGCTTGACCGATCACAGCGGTAGTGATCGGTCAAATTTGGGATTTTAGCGATCACAGTGGCCAATTTTACTTTCATCGGTCAATTGTGACCGATCACAGAGGCCTTTATTCGATGATCACAGGGACAGACTGACCGATCACAGTACCAGATTGACCGATCACAGAGGCATATTGACCGATCACAGAGGCAGAGTTGACTGTGATCGGTCATTTTGACCGATCACAGTTGGATTTGGCCGATCATCAAAATGGCAAAATAATCATAAAAGCTAAGCAAAATGCACTGCTGTGCTATCTCTTCCAAATATTGCATGGGTTTTCTTTCCTTTCCCTTTAATTGCAAGAAAATGAAATCAAACACGAGGAATGTAAATGAAAATAACAATGAAAATCAACTTGGGGTTCTAGACAAGTGCTATAACAATGAAAATAAATAATCAGGGGCATATCAGCTACAAAATAATATAAGATAGATAGGCTTGTAAATGAAATTTATGATCACCATGCACCATTGAGCAATAATGAATGGTTCAGCAACCTTCACATTTCATTCTTTGATGTGGAAAGACTACTTTATTTGCAGAAGTACTTCCATGTTTCACACGTACAACACACATCAATAAGAACCACTCTTAATATCATATCAAAGAAATCATGGAGAATGGTGTTGATTGTTGAATAAGGATCCTTATTTTTCAAGGTTACGTAAACCCTGGTTCACCCACCAAAGCAATATGAGGAACAGTCATGGAAACATACATTTGACCGATCACAGGGGCAGATTTCACTGTGATCGGTCATTTTGACCGATGACAGAGAATTTGGCCGATCACAGGGGCGAAAATGGCCGATCACAAGGGCAGAATAGACTGTGGGCTTTGACCGATCACAATGATTTTTAGGCCGATCACAGAGGGTTTTAACCTCCATTTTCACATCTTCACAATCATTTCACATTCACCACCATTCCCATATCCATTAGCATTTTCACCTTCATTTTCACATTTTCACAAACACTTCACATTCCATTCCATTTTCACCTCCATTGTCACATTTTCACAAACACTTCACATTCACTTTCCATTTCATTTTCACCTCCATTGTCACATTTTCACAAACACTTTCACCTCCATTGTCACATTTTCACAAACACTTCACATTCACTACCATTCCCACCTCCATTAGTATTTCCACTTTCATTTTCACATTTTCACAAAAACTTCACAATCCATTTCACATTTTTACTTATATTAGCATACCTTTTCGACGCTTGGATGTGTGAGCCATTTTCAGCCGCTCGAACGATGAAGACGACCGCTCCAACGAGGAAGACGATGGCTAAGGAAGATGACGGAGGAGGTAGGTGACGACGGACGCCGGTGGAGGAAGACGGAGGAGGTAGGTGACGATGGACGCCGGTGGAGGAAGACGGACGAGGAATACGACTGTGGAGGAGGATGAAAGGGTATTTTCGTCCGACAATTTTCCAAAAGTTTAGAGTGGGAAAGAAAACTTTTGAGGATTTACTTTTGCTGGTGGGTGAAAAGGAGAGTTTACAGTGAGAAATATCTCGTTATTTGGGGGAGGAGAGATTATGGAGATAAATCACCAGGTGACACATGACAACTTACAAAATTTTCTCAAGATCAGGACCGTTAATCATCTGTAAAATTAATTGAGATATGCACAAAAATTTAATCTGTTTTTTTTGCAATATGAGTCCAATTTACATTTTTTAGTAGGAGAACCGTTCATTTTTCTTATAATCATCCATTCGTTTCTATTTAAGTATGGCTCACTTAATTATCGTAACCGTCTGTTTTATATAAGGGATCATATTTATGGTAGTCCTCACCAGATGAATGGTTCAGATCTCGCACCGGCACGCTATATTTGAAAATATTCAGCGATTCACCTTTTAAATTTCTCGTGGCGTGAATCACGCCAGTAGTTTCTTTCCAGAAAAGTAGGTGAATGGATAAGGTACTCAACAAAGTGACAGAAGCGTGAACGGTCACATGACACCGCATATAGATGAATGGGTGGGCCCCACTTATTATTCTCATCATACTTGTTTCAAGTATGTGCAGCCGTCCAAAACGTGTGGTCGTCGTCGTTGTCGGTGCATAACCTGAAATCGTTGAATTTGGACGAGCCATCCATCCATCCACTCGATGGGCACTAGATTCGACGGTTCAGATAATCTGATGAGTGTGATTTCCAAACATGCTTCATGCACAGTGGATCATGTATATTTGGACGGCCTGGATTGACGTATTGTGTGGTAGATGGTGTTAAAGTAATTATATGATTCTCCACGGGATTTTGAAAATATCACGGGAATGTTGCGATAAACACAATGAACTATTGATTACGATATATTTAAAATATCGAGTGATCTTAAAATATCGCGTTTTGTCGCGATAATATCGCGATTAGAACTCTAAATTAGTAAATATTTATTTGTTATGGAAAATTTATTTTATTTTATTAAATAATTTAAAATAAATATTTTTAAGGTTTCTTATTTTCGGCGAGATTTTTTCGAAATATCCCGAGAAAACCGTCAGAATTTGAAAATACCTCGAGAAATTTCCGAGAACGAGATTTTTCACTACGGTATTCACGCCGTCCATTATTTCCTCTTCATCTAGACTGGATATCTCGCTATCAATACTTTCTTAGTGGTCAAGCATTCTATGGCTGTAAAGAAGGCACGAGATGAGAAGATCTGGACCTTTCATCTTGTGGACCTTACGGTGGATGGGACGCACACAAAAATCCACACCTACAAGATGCTGTTTTACCACTAATTGGAGGGCTATTAAAGATTAGAAATTGTGGAAAGGTCGAACGGTTGCTTTTTAATGTGAAAACAGTCTTCAATCAACGGCTAGGATCATCTTAATGGTGTTAATCTTGGCAGATGGCCCATCCAGGGTGAAATCTACGAAGTGTACGGATCTCATACTCGAACCCATAGTGGCCTTTTATCATAGGATGTTTTAGTCTCTTTTATTTTCTAGACTTCTGTGTGAGGTTTACACAATTTTAAATTTTGTGGTGGCTCAGACTTCACATTTGGCACTGATGTGCGGTTATCCAGACCATCCAAATTGAGGGTCCCATTGTGGTCGCAGCATATATTTAAAATCATACTGACCACACAATCCTAACCATCCAAATAATAGATATGAGATTAGCGGTTAAATATTCAACAGTGACTGGTCCAAATTCAAAGGGGAAAATCAGATTCTAGATTATTTTCTCATTAAAAAATTTCAGTTGTGCTCTATGCAGAAGTTTGGACGGTTTGGATTTCTTTAAAACGACTACATGCGTTAGTTTGAAAAGTCAAGAAAATTATTTAAATGGTACAAAACGAGTACGCGAGAGCTGAAGCATTAAATGCAAACCAAGCTTACTATTTGGTGTGGTCTAGTTTATCGTTGGATCTGTCTCATTTTTTGTCTCATGCGTCAAAATGATCTGAGAATAGTGATGGACGGCGTGGATAGACAGATACATTATACAAAAAGATATGACCGTTCCTGGCTTAGAGACGGCCGTTAGGATGTAATCCGCTTTCTTTTCGGACCGACCCTGAAGATATTATTATAGCGGTATTTATTTGATACTGTGGCAGCGTGTGATGGTTGATACACAGCCACTTAGATATGGAATACGTGGCATAGATTAAAACAAATGAAACCGACTAAATTTTGAAAATCACTCTCATTAAGTTATTAAATAAAATTTACGAGAATTTAGATATTCTAGCCTCTGATTTGTGGAAACTTGCTTGCTGAAATAAGCCATTGAATATTTTTCATTTTAACCGTCCAAAAAATGTCCATCAATCTAATTTTAAGATAAATAAATAAGTGTAATTTTTAGTTATTTACACATCTAAAATGGTTTCTATAATTTGTAAGGTTTTATTTAAATTAATTGAATTCGAAATATTCAATTTCTGAGTAATTTTTAAGTGCCTGAGTATCATCTACCACACTCTGCCAGAGTCTTTATAATTTTATAAAGAAAATACAATGATGCTCTTGTAGTGTATACACATCTATACGCGTGCATTCCACCCCTGTGGGTTTAGGACCCATGCATTTAAAATCAGACCGTCGAAATCAAGAGATGGACTGAAGATATGCGATCCCATAATAGGACAATTTTTTGAAAGATATTACTGCCTGTGAGGGATATCAGTTACTTAAATATGGATAGCTAATCCTTTTAGATATTGACCGTCCATGTTTTGGCCAAGAGGTTGTATGGTTAGAATCATCCATTCGACCTGAATTCTTTCTTACAATGTCCATAGTAGATGACATGATTTGGACGGATCGGATTGAGTTCTATCTTTGCAGGTGTAAAATAGCGGTGTGCATCCGTAGAGTTTCCATGCTTGGCCTGCTTACTAAATTTCTCTATTCCTGTGGACCGCACATCCGGTGGATCAGGCTAGGATGAGGCCCATCTTGATATATATGTTTTATATCGACGCCGTTCATCCGGTTTTCCAGATTATTTTAGCTTATGAGCCCAAAATTGAAGCTGATCCAAGTCTAATTTGGACTACACTAAAAGAAGCAGTGGTGATTGAATCTTCACCGTTAAAAACATCCTAGGGCCCACCATAATGTTTATTTTCCATCCAACCTATTATCAAGGTCTCACGGACCTGGATGAAGGAAAAACACAAATATTAGCTTGATCCAAAACTTTTGTGGGCCCCAAAAAGTTTTTAACGGTGGGAATTCAGTCACCACTTTTTCCTGTGATATATGGCCCAATTCAGATTTGGATCTGATTCATTTGTTGCATCATATCTCAAAATGATCCGGAAAAACGGATGGACGGTGTAGATATAAAACACACGTATCATGGTGGTCCCCACAGTCACGGATTCACCGAGGTAGGTGGTTCGCCGGATCCACCGAATCCGCTTCCATTTTTTGTCGTGTCTCCATCACGTCAACGGCAGGTATCACCAGACCACGTGGCCCACTTGTACGGACCCCAAGCACTAGGAAATAATTGTAGATCGCTGGATCGCGGGTCATGTAATTTGATAGTCTCATAGTCCCCGTGTGTGCGTTTCGCACAATTTCATGGAGAGAACTCATCGCCACCTGGCAAAAAAATCAGGCCGGCTGGTCGTCAGATGAACGGTCTGATTCAACGTGCGGTTGTGGTCCGCCTAGTCAGTAGTTCATCCTAGTTCTAGAGAAAGGTGATCTTTGTGGTGGGGCCCACCTTTTTAATTGTATGGATTCGATTTCCTACGCAAGCGACACGTCAGCGGGAGAGATGGTAGGTCGACGCAAGTTGGACCGTTGCCTGTGGTGATGAGCTCCTTTCTTTAACCGTACCCGATCGAGTCAATCCAAACCGTCCAATTTTAAGGATCCACTTTAGATGGAATCCTCCAGGGAATACACTTACGGAGAGATCTTAGCCATCAAACTCGTGATCATCAATCATTCAAATGGAAAGGGCGTGTGGTTCGCATTCAACGGCTGATATTTTATGGTTGTGAGAGTTTTAGATATGCTCCATCGAGGATTACCTGATTCGGGCTGTTAGATTTACGTACAGGGAGATTTTACGGTAGAGCAGAACTACCGAAATATGGTACAACCATTTTTCCACCTGACACGTGGCAGGGTGATGTATGGATCGGATCCGCTCACGTACTACCACCAGTACTGATAGCTTAAATTGTACGAATAAAACCCTCTGTACAATCTATCCCACTGCATTTTTTACCGTCAACTCTTTGATTTTACACCGCTATTTTAATGGACATGTATCGAAGTATATATTCGTACAATAGATGCTATTTTTTCATATAAACCATCCATGGTATGGACCTGTAAATGGACGGATCAGATGAATATATAAATTCCACGTGTACTATATAGAGATGGATGTACCATGTTTCCTATTCTTCCGGATCCACTGTATCATCTCCTGGGCATTAATACAACGTGATGGATTTATCACCATCATCAGCTTTTTCGGTGGATTGTGTCGGCAGCGCTTGAAAAAGTGATAAGCATCATGTTATGGTACATGTTCTGATCTATACACATGCACATGATTACAATACAGATGGATCCTCTAGACTCAATCCAAACCCTCCAAAATATGGGCCATGAGATATTAGTGGGTATTATTCGTTACGATTTTCCATTTGAAGGTAAAAACATACATGATGTGATGTATTTATAAGGACGGATTGAGTGTGTACACACCTCAAGCTAGTTTTTTTTACTCCAAAATTACTGAGGAATCTATAATTTACGTGAGGGGCTTTATAGGGTGAAATTACAAAAATCACCTCAACTTTTTTCTCCATAAATGAATTAACTAGAGACTTGTGGGTCCCACGTGGTATGTGTATAACATCCAACCCGGTAAACTTACTCACCACACCATGTTGATAAAGAACAAAACATCAGGTCAATCAGATTATCAGATGGTCCATACTTGAATTGGGATATTTTGAGTGGTGAATATTATATTTATTTATAAAGTGGCCCACCTTAGGATTGGATTTTTCATGATTTTGGTTCGTTTAATAGTAATGTTGGTCTGCAGCTTTTGGACAGATTGGATGTGAGATACATGTCACATGGGCCCACAACTTTTTGTTTTTTTGCGTTGGTTGTAAAGAAAAGGTAAGGACAGTAATGTAATTTCTCATCTAAAAAAAGCATGGCGGAATATTGGTAAAATCCAATTCTAAACAGGAATTTTGCAGTAAAAATCGTAGGAGTTATTTGATACTCTGGTAGTGCGTGATGCTTGATACGCTTGCACTTAGAATTGTCTACGTGGCTTACAATGACTTAAAATTAAACCACCTATATTGTGTAATCCACGATAACTAAAGTCAGAATTCTAAAATTAGATTGGTTGAACAGTTCTAACCTCTGATCTGTGGACACTTGTTTGCTCAAATAAGGCCGTTGGATTTTTTAACGGTGTTATGAATATCCACTAATCATCAAATAAATGCAATTCTTTCTGGTTAATCGCACATCTAAATTGAGACCCACAATTCCAGTTTAAGTAGAATCAACTGTCTTCCACGTGAATAAGTTTTCAGTGCCTGTCTATCATCTATCACACCTTGCCAGAGCACTGATGCGTAGGGTTTTTTTTTTTTTTTTTTTTTATGTTCTAGACATAATATGGAGCCCATGTCTCGGTGATCCAGACCGTTGGTTAGTGTAGCCTCATTGTTGATGGACCATTTCCTGTAGGAAAATCCAACCGTCCACGATCGACAGCAAAAAATGAAAAGGAGACCAGCTGGAAGACGATTAGGCGTTTCAACAGCAGGTCTCAGGTTCAAGTGGTAAGGAGACACAATAACCCCACTGGTGGGTGGGTGCATTACGTGACTAACCGCGCTTCAAGTGGTAAGGAGACACACTAACCCACTGGTGGGTGGGTACATTACGTGACTCCCCGCGCGGCTACATTGTCCAGCTACCAGGGTGGATGAGTGCATGACTTAAAAAAAAACAGCAAAAAATGAAGAGGAGAAAAGAAAAGGAAGATATTGATGGCTACTTCATTTCAGTCAGTGATATTTTTGGGTCATGGAGAGCTGAACACGAGCCTAGTTAGCTAGGTTAACTCGCTCGACTTGGCACCAATAAGCACGATTCGGCTTAGATTGACTCATAATTTCAAGTAGAGTACGAGCTGACCTGAACTTGACTCAACTTAGCTCGACTTTGACTCGGTTCAACTTGGCTTGACTTGCACAGTTTTAAATACCTTAAATATATACAATATACATATAATGTAATATCAATGGAATTCAAGCACCTTAATCTCTACCTATAAAAAAAATCACCCACACTCTCTCATTTTTTTGTTTTTCACCCAAGCTGGCTTGAACTTGAACTTGAACTTGAACTTGGCTCAAACTCGGCTCAATCTGACCTGAGTTGCTAACCAAATCGAGCTGAGCTCACTAGTTAAGCTCAAGGATCAAAGCTAAGTTGAGCCGAACTCAAGTTGAGGTAGATTGTTGATCGAATCGAGCTAAGCTACGCGTAGCTCGACCCAGCTCAACACGTGTACGGCTCTAGTCATGGTTCATCCATGGAAAAATAACAAAAGACGACATAGTGTGGATACCCCAACTTTAGGCCTGACCTATAGAGAGCTGATAACGATGCCATCCTACACGCTCATTGAATCCTGTCCATCCACATTACAACTATGCTTGCCAATGTCACACATGCCTGAAACCTCCACCGTTAGTATCAGGTGGGTGCACTAATTTATGACTTATGGTTTTAAAACTCTCTCTCTCTAAAGGGAAATGGCATTACCAGGTAGACCACATGGGAGCTTCCCATGAGGTTGAGCTCTTTGGGCCCCACCTTGATGTTTGATGGACATCCACGCCATGCATTTGGTAGGTCCCCGGGCCTCTAGGTTATGGGATGTGCCAAAAAATCAGCCTTATCCAGAACTTTGGTGGGTCACACCATCTGAAACCATGGAAATCATTTCTACAATATTTAAAAGCACTTGGTGGAGCCCACCTAAGTTTTGGAGTGGCATGAAATTTGGTGTGACCCCTCTTCCAAGTGGGACACACACAATGGATGGGCTGGATATTTAAACCACATATTACCAGACCCTATTTACAATCAAGAAGGTTTCAATAGGCAAGCATCCACTCTCAATTGTTGTCTTTGATATGTCCCACCTAAGTCATTGGATACCTGATTTTTAGGCCCATGGCTCACCATGGAAGGGTGCATCTGATTTATAGAATGGATGTCCATCAAACATTACAGTGGGCCCAAAAAGCTCAACCGAACTCATAATACCTTTTCCTTTTATGTGTGTGTGTGTGTGTGTGTGTGTGTGTGAGAGAGAGAGAGAGAGAGAGAGAGAGACTAATGCTCATACAGTAGTTGGCATATGGGGCCACCATGGTATTTGTACGACATCTTGTCTATCTATTAAGATTATCCCACCATGAAAATGAGATGCCCCAAAAATCAGGTTGATCTAACTATTAAGTGGGGTACACCATAGAAAATCATAAAACAACATGTAAAACTCCACATTCACATGAAGCATCACGTTTTCATGGTAGAATCATTCTAATTTTTTGAGCATCCTATTTTATGGTGGGACAACCTTGCTAGCCAGACAAGAGATGTCATACAAACACCATAGTGCCCCCCTAAAGACTAGAATTTCCATAAAAATTAACTAAAATGTGTGAATTAGTGAACTAATTTCTTTAAAAAACCAAAGATACACTACGTAAAAAAGATATATATATATATATAAAAGAACCAGCAATCAAACACCCAAAGTCCATTTAGGCAAGGGATCTTACAAAATCAAGATTAAGCATGGTCTTGATTTTGATGAGCCCATGCTCCCACTAAAGCATTGCTTTCCTCCCCATAAATGCAACTATTGAAGTTTTAGAAAAAGTTAACACGTGTTTAAAAACTATAGCTAAATTAGAATTTTTACCGCAAAATTCTCAACAATTTTAATTTTAGCAAACGGTGCGTTAACCCACAAAACTTATGAGGTGGATTTTTTAATGTTCAAATGACCAAAATGCCCTCAATTATTTTTTGTCTTTAGAAGGTGTTCACATTGAGAAACCATGGGCTCACATGGTTTTTTGTCTTTAGAAGGTGGATTTTTTAATGTTCAAATGACCAAAATGCCCTCAATTATTTTTTGTCTTTAAAAGTTGTTCACATTGAGAAACCATGGGCTCACATGGTGCATGTATGTAGACCTGGCAAAATTCAACCCGACTTGATTTTTTCCAGTTTAGGGTTGGAAAATTTGACCCGAATTCAATTTTTAGGTTGACCCGACCCGACCTAAATTTTTATAGGTTGGGTTAGGGTGAAAGGTGACCCAACCCAACCCGAATCATATAGGGGTTAAATAGACTATTATATATTAATTTTCTTATTAGTTAAATAATACATAGTTTTCTTTCTCACACACCCTACTAGGAACAGTCCACATGTCTGTCAATTTAATAAACATGTGTACACCAATGATCTCATTTTATGACATGTAGAACTGAAATATCATGAGATTTTTTATTTAATTTTAGTGCTCATTTATTGGAGAACTGAAATGGTAGCTAATGGTCCATAAAATAAATTAATAAAATTGTCTTAATGGTTTTATTTATTTGATTGTTGATAGGAATTCATTGGACGGTTAAAATGAAAGGATCAAATGGTTCCATTTTAATAATTGTGTCCACAATTTAACTATTTAAAAAAATAAGTATCAAATTGTCTTGTTGATTTGATCCAATGGTTAAAAAATAAAAATAAAATTGTTGGACATTAATTGGATGGTTCAAATGAAATATTAAATATCAATTTCAAGAAGTTTTATTTGTAGGAGTATCAAGCACCATTCTCTGTAAATGCATTTTAAAAAGTCATTATAAAGAATATGCACATCACACTTCAACAACCCCATCAAGTACACAGGACATTCCCTTAGTTTCGAGTGTCAATTTGAGTAGCTTCACTAATCCACTGCAAGTATTTTTATTTAAAATGTTATCTTTCATGTTCATTATAATTTAAATGTATTTACATCTTCATTTAACTAATACATATTTTATTGACATATAATATATGAATTTGAGAATTTTTATAAGTCTACAAAATTAAAATCAGAGTTAGATTTGTATTTAGACGACCCTCTTTGTGAATAAAAAGACTTTACTATTTTAAAAAATTAGAAGCGCAGTCAATATCGTTACCCTCAACTTGCTGCGATGGCTCGAGATATATTGGCTATTCCTATTTCAGCTGTTGCTTCCAAGTTAGCATTTAACATTCGAGGAAAAGTCCTTGATCAAACTCGGAGTGTTCTTACATCAGAAAATGTTAAAGCATTGATATGTACAAGAGATTGGTTACAAGGGTCAGAAGGATAACAAATTTCATTACCAAAATTCATTCTATTTGATATTTTGTTAGTGCATGAAATAAATTATTATTTTTCTTTTTCAAAAAAGGTAAACTTATTGATGATGATATTGATGAGGCAATAAGCATCGACATGTCTGAACCATCATCTCATAACTCTAACAACATTGATGCTTAAAGAGGTATGCTTTAAATCTACACTCCATTCTATCCATTTATTTTCTCTTTCAGTATTTGCGAAATAAAAATACTCTATATATATATATATATATATATATATATATATAGGCACTTACATACCTATTAAACACATATGGTTTGGTTTTCAATTGAATGCTAGTGTTATATGCATCTAGTTTAATCTACAAATTAGTTAGTTGATCATTAAAATGCAGGTCGACCCGACCCGACCCAATTTAATTTGGGTTGGGAAAATCCAACCCGAATTCAATTTGGGTCAGGTTAAGGTTGAGGTGGAAACAATCCGACCCGACCCGACCCATTACCACCTCTACATGTATGACATTCAATCAGTCAACAAATGCATCCAAGCTCGCAATAACCAAAACTTAGGATGATACCATCATCTATTGACCCACACCATAAAAAAATAATGTATATATTTAGAAAAAATCTAAATTCATGTGTAGCCCATTTGATGATTTGAGTCTCCCGATTTTTATTTATGTTGATAATAAAGGAATGAATGTGTTAGATGGATTGGATGTCAAATGCAAACCACTTGAGTCCCATAACTCTCTACTGTTCCACTTCTTATAGAAAAACAAGGGCGTGTTCAACTAAAAAATGGACAGTCTTAATACATTATTTGGTGAAATAAGGTTTTATGAGGAATTTTAGGGTACAGGCTCTATTAGTGTGTTAGTGCACTTTCCTGTTGCAAACTAGTGCACCTTGTTTGTCAATCACTTACGTCAGTGAATCTAGTGTCGGTTGAGCTTAATGAAGACGAAGACCGAAGACTCAGATGGCCCCGCTGCATCAAGGAAGAAGATTCAGGTAAAAGTGATTCCTTGATGTGCCTTAACCTTAACCAAAACCCAACCATTTGATTGTTTGATGACCTTGACCGTGATTAGGAAACCTTTAGTCATCATAGATTGGCCCTAGGTGTCCCAAAAGTGCACCCAAACCTTGGCCAATGCTTGAGGGTTGTGAAATGGATGGGTCAGCAATCAGACTAGCTGAACCCAGGCCTGTCCGACCAGTCACGACCGGTCGTGGACCCCTGGTCGACCGGTCAAGACCGGTTGGATAGACAGTCCAGTTTGGACAGCAACCTCTGGAGTGGATGGCCATTGGGCCGACCGGTTGGCAGGGCTGGTCCGACCGATCACAACCAGTCGGGCAGTCTCCCCCACTAAGACAGCAATGTTTTGTCTTCAGTTAGCCTATGGCCGACCGATCGTGAACCCTGGACGACCGGTCGTGGACCCCTGGCCGACCAGTCACGACCGGTAGGCACTAGCCGTTTTCTGCCCGTTTTCAAACCATTGCACGTTCTTTTATACAAGGGCTTGCCTTGTTTTGAGGGGCAATGAGAGAGATTTCGAGAGGAGTGAAGCCACCATTGTTGGAGACCATTTGAGGCTCATTCCCAACCTATGCAAGGCATCTTCCTTGTGCTTTAACATAAGATTGGAGCATTCTAAGCTCATGAAGAAGATGACCTTCATCCCCTCTTAATCTCTAGAGTTTGGAACCCTCTTGATTGGCATATCCTTGTCCAAAACTCTAAGATGAGATCGTTGTAGGAGAGAACCTCTAGGCAACCCATTCCCATTAGTTGTAGAGTTCTCAAACCTACCCTCCTATCACCTTGGGCATCTCAAAGGCATCACATGCAAGGTGTTTGATCAAGTGTGGCTGAGGCATTGGCGACGCAACGGTAACACAATCGTGGGAGCAAGGGAAGCTTATTGAAGCACGGGAGAGCGGAGATCAAGCAACCCGAACCGGCGCTGAACAAGGGGCTCATCCAACAAGTAAGGTTATCTTTATTGAGAGTCCATTTAGAGTTTGTTTGTCAAACTCGATCTAGGGACGTTAGTCGTTCCTTGGCCCGTTAGCCGGGCCTAAACTAAGTCTCCAAGGGGGAGCCTCCAACACGGGAGTGAACGTGCGTCGGGTTGGGAGTTAGCCTATGTCCAAAACTCCGTTTGGGTTGAGAGTTAGCCCTTTGTCCAAAACTCCAGTTATGGTTGAGAAGTGAACCGGTAAAACCTCCGTGTAAAGGTTGAGAGGTGAACCTCATTTAAAACCTCCGACAGTGAATGCCGGTGTGCTCAAAGGAGTTGAGTACTTGAACCGGTAGTGGAGTAGACCCAAAGTCGAACCACTATACATGCTTGTGTTTGTGATTGATTTGAGCACATTGATATCTTAGCATTGGATGTTTAATTGTTTAATTATAAATGCTTGATAGGAATGTATGCTAGGCACTAGATTAGCACATCCACACACAAAATGTACTTTCACTAGTAGTGTAGATTTGAGCTCATTGATCCATTCTCATAAGTCTACATAGGTTGCATAGGTTAGGAGCTTGATTAGTTAAATCATTTATTTACCTATGCATGCTTGGACTAGGATTGTTTATTGCTTAATCATATGCTAGTCTTGTGATTGGACCCACTTAGGCTTGGAAGCCGAAGTGTTCTTGCTTACTTTGTTGAATTGTGTAAGTAGGCGAAAAGAATTTCAAAAAAGGTCCTAATCACCCCCTCCTATAGGTTCAGCCATAATTATAGTTGCTCTTTAAGCTTCCGCACATACGTAGGTGTCGTGTTAGACTACTGACGTACTTTTATAGTGATCATAATAGATATTCTAATTTTCATTATAAAGCAGTACTCAAGAATTCAAATTTCACTAAATAAAGCCTATGGGATTCTTAATTTCTTTAAGCGTTATCTAAATTATCAAAATGTCTAATTTTTTTTAAGAAGTGATATAGTTGAGACTAGTGGGGTCATGTGGTATATATGTTGACATCCAACCTATATTACCCTATGGAGAATAGAAAACTGTGAGTGTGCAATATTGTAATTTGATGTCGGGTGTAATTTGGTCAAATCAACCCCAGCTGAGTCATTAGAAAATTATTTGTTACGCCCTGAAATTCGGCACCCAAGTACGGAGACTCCGATTTCGAGTTTTCAGGTGTGAACTTAGTAAAATGCTTACCTAGGAATGTCTTCTCTTGGTAACAAACACATGTGAATACACACACGAACATGCACTCTAATTAAGAAATCAAAGATAAACGCCCAAAGACATCCAATTTCTAAATTGGTGAAAATTCGGGGCGTTACATTATTGTGTAGCGTGATCATGATTTGATGTCAGGTGCAATTTGGCTTAAATTATCACAATTGAGAGTCGTCACTATCTCTTACAAATCGATGTATATAGAAAGTTGAAACTATGTAAAAATGAATATGACTTCAATCTCAACAGATCTAACTCCAAAATCTAAGGATCCACTTATAAGAGAAGGGGTTTAATCACCTCCCTTTGAATATTTGTACAATCTCCACACCAAGAAAAGAAAAGAATTGGAGAATTTAACAAATTTTAGTGCATCGGGTACAAAATGATTGCAATTAATGATATAAATGTAAGTAGAAAATAAAATAATAAAATAATTTTAATCTTATATGTCCCCTTAACCTTGATCTTCATCTTAAGCTGGCAACTTTTAGTGATTTTTTGCTTATCAAGGCAAGAGCTTAAGCCAAAATAATGTATTTTAAGTTCCCATATCTTTACTCTAACTATTTTTTGTCTCTTATTTAGCTAGGTTCTTAGTACATGAGAGTTTAAAAATTCAAAGGCTTTTTTCTTGTAAAAATATTCTTGTTTATAGACTCATTTAATAGCCAATATATGAAAATAAGAGAATATGGGTGGGAATTAAAAGGGTATGTTCAAAATTAAGAGGCATATCCTCATCCATTAGATGTAAATACAAGAATGTCATTACCTCTATTTATAAGATTAGATAGTTAGAAATTGATATATTTAGAAATTGCTTAATTGAACATTTTTTTATTTCCTCAACTTATGCATTTTTTATAAAGTTTATTAGTTTATCTTTGATTTTAATGGATTAAGAAGGAATTGTTATTATTAAATCAAACTTGTGAAAAAGATACTTAAATTAAGCTTAGAACTCTAAAAAAGTGGTTAAGCAAGTCATATAAACCTTTTGTAACTATTCATCATTACGGACTACGAATCTTCCAATCCCTAAGCCCATATATAATTAACTATATACCATCTAAAAGTTATTTTGATGCCCATTATAATGATAAGGAAAATTAACTATAATTCTAACCAATAATCAATGTATACTCAGTTTTTTTTTTTTTTTTTTTTTTGCAATTATGACCCTATTACATATGAGCCCATGAGATCCACTTATGGGTTGGTCCCACATGATCTTCCCCTATTAAATATGGGCCCATGAGATTCACTTATGGGTGGGTCCCATACGATCTTCCCTCTATATATCTTTGTATGGATATTTTCTTTTTATTTTCTATCGAAACTCAAATTTTGAATATAAATTCAAACTTGAGGAGATGAATAGATAAGGAAAGGAAAGACCGGATGTGATAGTAGTTATCCTTATCATATCCCAAACTCCTCACATATCCTCTCAATCCCTTGGTTTATAAAAAAGGAAAGCATTCTCCTGGTAAACTGGTCCTATCTGAAAGACTCTCTAAGAGAAAATCAAGAGAGTAATACCAATATATAAAATAGTTATTGTTCATTGGATTGTGTTCTGCAGGAGGACTTGGATTCTACTGGCTATAGCAATTTAGTCGACCGACACTCGCTGTGATATTCTTGGTCAACCGAGTAGTGTTTTCGATCGATTGAGAGTCTCTGTCCATATCTCAGTCAATCGAAGGTGCGACTGAGCGCTTATGCGGTTTTGCGTAATTGGGGTATGTAAAGACCTAATTACGATTAGGGCTTGTACAGAATGAGTGTTTTCTCTCTAAGGGCAATGGTTTTGCAAGGTAAAAGGGTTTCTACACTTATAAGGGGCTTGGTAAGGAATTTTCTCAAGGGATTTAGGGTTTCTTTAAGGTGCGCGTCGCAAGGGGAGTCGAATATATTTGTAATCAAAGAATGTGAGTGGTGTACAACTCTAAAGTTTTGATTATAATGGACCTCTATCGCTTTGTGCCGTGGTTTTTTTCCCACAAGAGTTTTTCAAGTAAAATATTTTGTGTTATGTGGTTGATTGCTTTATTGTTTGGTTATTCTACTCTATTCGATTGTTCTATCTTCATTGAACGTGCTTCCATAAAGTACAAGGATTGATGGTGGTGTTAGATCCGAATTTCTAATACTTATGGTTGATCCAGGTTTGTTGTTAACTCGAGATTAGAGTCGACTCACTCACAATAAATCGCCTTTAAAATATCTAAATTGTTGATCCTATCCAGGGCCATTCTAACCATATGATCTTAAGGGTAAAGATAATTTTCGGTCCCATGATAGCTAGATGAACAATTAAACATGAGTTGTCCATCTTTAAATTTATGAGAGAGTCCCTAAAATCTTGTGGATATCGTTAGATCCTATGGGCCCACCTATCTAGGCCTTTCAAAGTGGTATTAAAGCTAGGTTAGGACAGATTTTCAATTTGCATGGATCAACATTGAGTTAAGTTCCTTATCCTCGCTAGAATATTATTTATTTAATGCCCATTATTCATAAATTGATCATCACTATCCAATCACACCTATTTCTAAAAAGTAACAATTGACTATCTTTCATCCCTAGAGATATCGAAAATATTTCGACAAACATCTCTACCGGCTAATGAGATCTGAAAAAAGGAAAATGGAAGAAAAATGAGTAACAAAATAATTTAAAAAAAAGTGGAGAAAGTTGAAAATAAATAAAATAAAAATAAAAATATGAGGAAGAAGGGTTTGGGGAGTCTGCCGCTACTTGCCATAACGGTAGCAAACGCGGCCACCATTGAGGCAATGACAACAATCGCAACCGCCGCTAACTCCATAACGACAATAGCACCTGCCAACTCTCTCCTCCTTTTTCTTTCTCCCCCCTCTCTCTTTCATTTCCAGCCTAGGCGCTACTATCAACAGGAGTTAGGAGCAACAGCCATGATGCCACCTCCATGGCAATAGTAGCCATGGCTACCAGCACCAGCAGGGCGGCAGTGGCACCGGCACCACCCACCATTGCCTCTCTCTCTCTCTCTCTCTCTCTCAGCCTTCCTCCCATCAACACCAAAAGACTGCTTGTTTCTTTTTCCAAACAACGACAACCAAATGAGAAGAAAAGTGAAGACGAATGGTAGATTTTTATTGAAATTCTAGTGCAAAGGAGTGGAAGGAGAAAGAGAAGTGGGCCTTAAATTGGGCTTAGGTTATGAACATATTAAGCCTATTTGTCTTGCTCATACTAAAAGATTTTAGTCATCTTTTTTAGCATAGCTTCAAAGTAAGCCATGGATCCCATTTTATAAAACCAATGGATAACCACAATTGTCATAAACATGTTGTCCATAATCTCTTTAAAAGTATGGGCCTTAAACAGGGTTATGGTCTATTTGTCCTAATCAAAGAATAATAATGGCTTTAGTGCCACCATTGCTCACTAATTTTGTTTTTACAATTATGTGAGGAACAATATGAGTTGTTCACAGGTATTTAGACAATGATTTTGGGCCTCACATTATTGCATAAAATTTGATGAGCCCAAATTAAAGCCTAAGTTTCTATTCAGTGAGGATTATGTGGATCTTATTAAGAATTTTAATAGACCCTTTTATGAGTCAATGAGAGCCACGACTTAAGAAGTAATTAAGACTAATTTGATGAGAAATATTCAATGACATGGTCCACTTTATTATCAACAATCCAAATATCTAGGAAGCAGACGTCAATGCAGACAACACCTTCATGACCTCCCTCTTTTCCTCATCTTCCTCTTTTCTAGTTAAAAATCAAGTTGAAGAAGTATCTATTATTGTCGTAACTCGAAGCCACAATAGCAGGGTCATTGTTGCCATAGCGAACCACTGCCAATCTTTGTTGGCCTGATGCCAGTGGTCGTCGATTTCTGGTGCCAAACAATGGTATCCTAAATGAGAAGAAGAGAAGATGGAGGAATGATAATTTTTTGTTGAAATCCTAGTGCAAGGGAGAGGAAGAAAGAGAAAATGGGCCTTGAATTGGGCATAGGCTATGAAAATGTTAGGCCTAATCTTCTTAAGCTCATATGGAAAGAATTTTGAAACTTTTTTTTTCTTTTTCTGTTTTAACAGATTCAAAGTAGGCCATGGGTCCCATTTTATGAAACTAATGGATACTCATAAATATTATAAACATATTGTCAATAATTTTTAAGCTATTAATGATGCTTGGAGGCAATCCTAATTATAGGACAAGGGAGTGATTAGATCATTTCCAGTCCTGCACTAACTGGCAGGCCACTGGACGTGGACAGTCACATCCTCATATGAAAATCCCTAGGGGGGTGTTTGGGGCATGGTATTAGATGGATTAGGTGGGATGGAATTGCATTTGGTTCCATGCAAATTTCATATGATGTTTGGAGAGGATAAGAGGCTTGGGATTAGGTGGGATGGAATTGCACTTGATCCCATGTGGGATTTCCTGGTGATTTCAAAATTCCACACAAGTGGGAACTACATTGATGCATGTGTTTTATCTATGCCGTCCATCCATATAAGTCTTTTATACATGACACTATGGTTATATACATGTTCAAGTGATGGACATCCATTGTAAATTTGGTCCGTTGATTGTAATTTCATGGTCCACCAAATGGGATTTTGCTTAATCTAATGGTTTTCTATGTTAAGTATTTGATCTCAAACATGTGATTAGATATGAAGATACTATGGGATTACCAAACATGTAATCATTGTGCAATAAATGATGTTAACCCCACCTAATACCATTTCATCCCTTCTAATACCAAACACGCACTAATATCATACGTAGATATGGTCAGATCCCTGCATTCCAGGGAGTGAGGAAAAGTTACTCACCTAACTTGGGCTATTATTCTGTAGGCCTACTTACACTTTATCTCAAGCAATGCTAAACTAAGGTAGGGTTTACTTGATTTGACATCCAACATCAATGACATATAGACCTCATAATGTCGATCATGGGTGTAGCCCATCCTGAGATTGGATTTACCCCACTTTTCATTCTTCTTATTTAGGTGGTGGGATCCATCTGTTTGCTGGGTTGGATGTCATACATCTACAGCATGGGTAATGTTAATCATCACCATAGTAGTCCAAAGTAACACCATATGCAACACACCACTACCCTTTAGCTTAAGGCCTGTTTGGATGAGAGAGCTCCATAATAATGCAATGTAAAACTTGCTTACACCTTGTAGCTGGATAAATCAAGCTGTCATCTGGTAGTATTCCGTCGAAATCATCAGCTATTTTAATGGGCCAAGGTGTGTTGATGTGACACAGGTTTGTGAGCCCCATCCAGATGTATGTGTTATATCCACACTATTCATTCATCTTGTGAGATTATTTTATGGAAAGATACAAAAAAAAAAAAAAATGAGCTGCATTTAAAATGAAAATTGACCACAACACAAAATCAATATAGATTGAACACTTGTCATTAAAACTTCCCTGCAACCCACAAAAGTGCTTGATGAAACTGATATTTTGGGGTCCTGCCTAAAATGACATTGCAAAATATATGGATAAAGTGAATATAATACAAATTAGGTAAGTTATATCCACATGACTACATTACATCATGTTAAAAATTTATAGCTACTAGAATAATATTGGTATTACTTTGGAATACCCTCGTGGTGATGATCATTACCCATTTGCAAGGGACTACAGCAGGATTCCTTCCATCCAAAGAGGTCCTAAAATTTTAATTAACATATGTTATATCTACAGTGTTCATCCACTTTTCAATATCATTGTAGGGTATGACCCAAATACCAGCTTCATCTAACACTTCTTCGGGCCGCGGTAAGCTTTTAATGCCGGGAGTTCAATCCCAACTGCTTATTTAACGGGTTGGATGTTTTTCGTTTCTTTTCCTAAAGTGCAGCCCACTTTAAGAAGGAAACAACCCAATTTCTAGGCCAGGAGATCAAAAGCGTAGCCCACCTAATCTAAAGCTCAGATGTCGCACAAGTCTGCCATACCTGCACGTGCGCTAGCGTGTGGAAGGCAGAATTCTGCAATGAAGTGTGAAGAGCTTTCAGATCAAATTGTGCGAAACTCACACCCCATCATCTGAATCTCCCGAGCCTTGTCACAAATATCGTCGCGATTTTCTAAATATAGAAATAGCAATCAGACGATATTATCGCGATAAAATTACGATATTTTCAAAACATCGATTATTTGGACTTATCGCGATTTATTCACGAAATTATCCTGATTCATTTATTTATACATAAATATTTGAACTTTTTAAAATATTTATTAATTTATAATAAATTATTTTACTTTTCAGCCATATTTTTCCTATGATATCTCCAGACAAAAGCCAAAATCTTCCGAGAAATTACGATGCCGAGATATGGGCGAGAACGAGATTTGTACTCTCCCGAGTCCTGAGTCCCGACGAATCAATGAAGCATATACCCATTGAGGTTTTCTAGAATACATCCTGTCGTATTATAATATGATACATTATGGGTCTAGAGCCGTTGGATCTGGTGTCATTCTCAGCGATCCAAACGGTCAATCTGACGAAGTAGAACAAATAAAGGAGGAATTTTTGAAAATACTCACTATTAGAAAATCCTAAACATTCGAATCAATGGCCCACAAAGAGACAATGAAGGGAACGGTCTATATTGAACAAAAAATGTTAAATTATCTAAGTGTAAATTATTCAATAAGAGAATTTTTCTTGTCATATATCATCCATCAACGGTGAGATGCATTTTATAAACGGTTTAGATGAACGAATTTGGACTCACATACAACGGCTGCAGCACCAACGTATCCTATTACAGTACGTCGGGATGTATTCTAGCAAACGTCTGCTTCACCCGAAGTCTCCAACCCTAGCCGCTTACCCTAACCCAAAACCAACCTAACCATAGTTAATAAACTCACTTTACGTGAAAATGCTCGCACGCTCGCATGATATAGACGAGCAGCATCGCGACACACATGCCAAACTAGAATGATATTACAAGATCCAGACGGTCCATTCATCTCTTTCTATGCACTTTGAGTATCAGAATCTGTGATGTTGGACGGTTACTGTCATGAATTATCTCACACGTGTGCACCGAATATGGACGTTTTCCATTGTGATGGTGGATTTATCTTGAAAAGTGGACCACCTTATGCATATAAGAGGTTTTTTTTTTAACAAGGTAGAAAAGTACACTACATATGATGAATGGTCCGGATCTCTCAACACGTGTACGTCCATAGCTGGAAGACTCCCCATCTACCTCAAGCGAGCGAATACGCTTACATATTCTGTAACCTCTGCTCCAGATCGCACCACGTGTCCTACTTCAACGGCTGAAATGCCACGAACTTAGATAATCCCAACCTCTACCATTCTATATAATGCCAGCACTGCCAAAACCCTAGCACAGCAACTCGTTTCTCATTTTCCACCGAGTCAAAACCAGCCAATCCTGCGCGTTGCCATGCCGAACCCTAAGGTTTTCTTCGACATGACCGTCGGTGGGGCCCCCGCCGGCCGGATCGTGATGGAGCTTTTCGCAGACACAACCCCACGGACGGCTGAGAACTTCCGGGCCCTCTGCACCGGCGAGAAGGGCGCAGGGCGCTCCGGCAAGCCCCTCCACTACAAGGGCTCGTCCTTCCACAGAGTCATTCCGAATTTCATGTGCCAGGGCGGCGATTTCACTGCCGGAAACGGCACCGGCGGCGAGTCGATCTACGGTAACAAGTTCGCCGACGAGAATTTCATCAAGAAGCACACCGGCCCCGGGATCCTGTCCATGGCCAACGCCGGACCTGGAACGAACGGCTCCCAGTTCTTCATCTGTACGGCCAAGACGGAGTGGCTCGATGGGAAGCACGTCGTGTTCGGGCAGGTCGTTGAGGGGTTGGATGTTGTGAAGGCGATCGAGAAGGTGGGGTCCGGCCAGGGGAGGACCTCGAAGCCGGTCGTGATCGCTGATTGCGGTCAGCTCTGTTGAGATGGACGGTTGGGATGATGGCGTCGTATCTGAGAAATTAGGGTTTTATGGCTTTGGGTTTTAGCGTCTTGTGATCTTTTTTATGATCTTGTTACGCTCTCTTCTTTATGAACTTGTTACGCTCTCTTCTTTCTTATAGTAGAGAGTAAACGACTGTTTGGGTGTAGAAAGGGATCTTTCTTCTAATAAGATTAGGGTCTTGCTATTCCGTTACTTTTTACTCGTACGTTGTGGTAGATCTCCACCGTTCATTAGGGTGGGTATACGTTTGATGGCCTGCATTCTAAATCACACCCCGCGGATGATGCTAGAATGGTCTGTTTGGTGTGATTTTGAACCCAGGGCCCACCTGATGTGTGGCTGGGGTCCACGTCCCCGGCGATTAACAATCGCCAGTGTTTGTGTTCTTCGTGGATCGCTGCTTATACCTCTTTTAACTATTCAGTCGATCAGGCATCACTGGATCAGCCACTGATCTGGGCCGGTTGGACGGTCGTAACTGCGCCACAGGAACATGATGCATTACAGCTGATGGGCCCCGTTTTGGATGCTTGATGCCTTGGTTTTTACCTAATTTTTCAGAACATGGCTGGATTTCCAGCCTGGGATTCAGAACGACCGTGATGTACAGGAAACAGTGGGGATAGAGGGGAGGGCCGGGGGGCCTACCTTGATGTTTGTATTCTATCTACGCCGTCCGTCCCTTTTGCCAGATCATTTTAGGGTATGAACCTAAGAATGATCCAAATCTCATGTGGACCATACCCATAGGAAACATTGGTGAATTGACCATTAAAAACTGCTTGTGGGGATGGTGGGCCGCAGTATGTTTTCAATGGCGAGATTTAGATCTGTTTAATTTTGACCTCATGCTTAAAATGATCCATCAAAATGGATGGATGGTGTGGATATAGAATACATACATGACAGTGGACCCGACGGTAAGGGCTTCACCCTTCACATCCCTACTGTTGAAACCTTTCTATAAGGGAAATCACAAACATCTTGAGCAGGTGAAACATACATCAGGGTGGATCCCACGGCTTAGGGGCCGGGATCGCACCGAGGTTACAGTGATGTATGTGTCTTGTGGGTGGACCACACCATAGAAACAGTCGTGATTGAATCTCTACCCTTGAAAAACATTATTTTCCATCCAACTTGTTAGTAAAGGTCACAAACACCTATAGATGAATAGACCACAAAAATATCATCTTGATCCAAAGCAAGCTTTTGTGGCCCACAGGAAGTCTTTAATGTTCAATCAGCACCGTTTCCTGTACTAACTTCAACGGGTGTAGTTACATACATACATCACAGTGGCTCAGTATCCCACCCACCTCGGTGAATCCGGGGTCTCACCTAATCCGCTCCCGACCTGGACGGGTGCGGATTTGGTATTCCCACTGCCCGTCCGGAGTCGGGACCATTTTGATGTATGGATTTTATCCACACCGTGCATTTTTTCAAAATGGGGCCCGTTGAAACCTTCCCAACCTCTTTATAAGATCATAGACGTGGATGAAGGGAAACTTCCTGTGGCACCCAAGAATTTAGTGGTCCACTTGATCTTGGATCTGCCTTTTTTTGGGCCCTTTACCTAAAATAAAATGGAAAAATGAATAGACGGTGTGGATAAAATCCGTACAGGCCTAGCCTGTGCCGAGGGTGAGTACCTAATCTTATCCATTCCGTTTCTACGATCCGGCCGACCACATGGGACCAAGAATTCATTTCTGGTGTGGTCGATCTGACCATTGGACCTGCCTCATTCTTGGTCTCATGTTGTAGGCCTGATCTTATGGACGGAATGGACGGAGTGGATAAACAGATTCAGGTATGGACGCTTCCATGGGAAGGACAAAATCCGACTCCCTTCTTGCCCATATGTCCAATTAGAATATCTAGAATTGGATGTGGCACACCATCAATATCAATCGCAGGCTTTGTTTTTTTTTTTTTTTTTTTGTCAAGATGCGGCATGCGAATGATACTGTTTACAGTAATGCATCTAATTTTATGAGGAATTTTACAAAATACTACCTTATTAATACACATTCTCCAAAATACTTTTCAGCAAGTTACCCCCTTAAATTCTCATTGGAGAACCTTTTCGTTAATGGACGCGGATTGCGTCCGACCAGAACTGTGTGGGGACCTACCTTGATATATTTGTTCATCCACTCCGTCCATTCCTTCACTCAGATGGGAGCCAGTTAGCCGCGTCCGACCAGAATTGTGTGGGGACCTACCTTGATTTATCTGTTCATCCACTCCGTCCATTCCTTTAGTCAGATGAGAGCCAATTAGCTGTTACTCTGGTAATACCTTAGTGGGTGTTACCCCCTGCCTTGATGTATTTTTTTTGTAAATCCATGCCATCCATCCGTTGTTATGCCTAATTTTAGGACGTGAGCTAAAATTATAAGAAGATCCAAATCTATGCCGTCCATATGTTGTTAAGCTTAATTTTAGGACGTGACCCAAAATTATAAGGAGATCCAAATCTCAGGTGGAGAGTGATAAATAATCCTTAAAATCATTTTGCGGGCCACAAAAGTTTTAGATAAAGTTGATTTTTAAATTTTCCTTTCATCAAAACCTTCTTGACATTATGAAGGGCTTGGATTGCAAATGAGCATTACCAAAACCTTACAATTGGCTCTTTGAAAATTTTAGTGGTGGGAACACTATTTCGAGTGGTACGGTCCAATTGCGACTTGGATTTGCATAATTTTTGGAAGGCCATCCTAAAATGGGCTGGAGAAACGATGGACAGCCAGGATATACAAAATACCATACATATGGGCCACACGATAGGGGTAACATCCACGGAACAGGGTAACACCTAATGCGCTCCCCACTCAAATCATGCCAGACGCTACAGTAGACCACACTGGAGGAGAGCGGATTAGGTGATTGACCATTAATTGGCCCACAAGACTTTTGGATCAAACTGATATTTGTTTTTTCCCTTCATCAGGTCTCATGTAACCTTATACACAGTTTGGATGGTAAATAAACACTACATAAACATTAAGTAGTGCCTTAAGAAGTTTTTAATGGTAGGACGGGCAATCACCACTGGTTCTTATGGTATGGTTCACCTTATAATTGTATCTGTTTAATTTTTTTGTACAAGGCTTTAAAATGATGTGAAAAAAAAATGATGGACAGCATGGATACATAATACATACATCAAGGTGTGCCCCACGGTAAACCCATGGTAAGGGCCGCAACCTCTTAGGTGAGTCGCGGGTATCACCTAATCCGCTCTCACACTAGAGACTCATTTAATGCTGTGTGCATTTACCGTGCATTTAATGTAACCAAGCTTACTATTTGGTGTGGTCCACTGGAGCGTTGGATCTCACTCAATTTTGGGACCATTCCCTATCATGATTTTAGAAAAGGAATGCAAGGCGTGGATAAACAGATGCATCAAGGTGAGCTGCCGCACAGGACGCAATCCAAATGGGTCTGCACTGATAAAATAAGAAACTTAATGAGAGCCCACACTTAGATTTTTTATGGGGCTCACTTAATATGTATGCACTTTAGATCTAGGTCTAGGTTGGACCACACCATAGGAAAGTCCTGATTGAATCCCCACCATAAAAAAAACCTCATGGAGTCCACCCGAATGTTTATTTGTCATCTAACTTGTTGATAAGGTCACAAAGACCTATATGAAAGACCACATAAATATCATCGTGATCCCAAGCTTTTGTGGCCCATAGGAAGTTTTCAATGGTCAATTAATACATCTGAGATTTGGATCTGATTCATTTTTTTCGGTCATGCCCTAAAATGAGTTTTCAATACATATGGATGGCGTGGATGTACTCACATACGTCAAGGTGGGCCACACAGTCAGGGGTACCACTTGATGACCTCAAAAGTTAAAACCTATCTACAATTCAAGTGGGCCACACTGAGGAAACAGTGTGGAGAGTGAGCATCATTCTAGGCCTAACATGGGATGATACACTTGCTGGTTGGGGGTGGGTTTCACATAAAAATCATGGTGCGCCCTCTCGCTGCCAAAGTCCTTCCTAAATTTCGAAAGACCCCTGAGCAACAAGAAGTGTGGGTGATGAGATCAATCACTTAGAAATTGCATATGCAGCATACAAGTAATTCAAGTTAAACCATTCAACTTAGGTATGAGTTTAGATGTATGGTGAACCAGAAATTAACCTTATCCCATTAACCTACCATCAGATTTGGGGACATTAATTGAATGGTTTAAAATGAAAAATATCATCTTGTTTCAAAATGTCCCCAAATTAGAGGTTTGGATTGTTCAACCAATAGTTATTAAAATATCCCCCAATCCAAGGTTAGGATTGTTCAGCCAACAGTTGTTGGGCACCTGCGTATCATCTTAGTATGCATACAGAGTATCAAATAATTCCCTTTCACAGAAATATCTTAGAGGTGATGGAGGCAGGAGCTGTGGAATGTGTTAGAGCCATCTCTCTACCCATAACTCAGAGTGAATGCATGTCGGGCATATAATTTCTAGATGCCTGTTTATGAATTTTTTTGCTTTCCTCTTCTTTTAGTCATGCAACACACTTACCCTGTTAACTGTGCAATGCACCCACACGGTTAGTCACACAATGCACCCCACCCACCGGTGGGGTTAGTGGGGCTCGGATTAGATACTACCCCCAGCAGGACACACGAGGAGACGGATAGGCACGTGGCGTGTTACCATTGGCCGACGCAGCTGGCCCCGCACCTCGGTATTGGTGGGATATGATAGATCTGATAGCTTTGCATCATACCTGAGGTGCGGGGCCACTGCGTCAGCCAATAATGATGCGTCACGTACCCGTCCGTCTCCTTGTGCGTCCTGGTGGGGGTAGTACCTAATCCGAGCCCGGGTTAGTGTCTCCTTGGCATTTTGAACCTAAGACCTACCATTGAAAAGCCTAGGCATCTTCCAGCTGAGCTTGCAGGCGAGACACTATTCATGAAGCTTCAAACTACCAAGTGTCAAATAACTACCCTCCATCAAATACCAATCTCTCCCTTAGGAACCTATCATTTTCTAAGGACTTGACATCCTCGTTATCCCTTCTAACCCTAACCTCTGGCTTTGTGGGGCCCATTGAGATGTTTGTGTTATATCAACGCCATCCATTTCGTCAGCTTATTTTATTTTATGACATGAGCACAGACGCCAGGGACATTGTGACCAGGTAAGCAACCAATAGCTAGGGGAAATTCTCCCTACTAACCCTAACCTCTGGCTTTGTGGGGCCCATTGAGATGTTTGTGTTATATCAACGCCATCCATTTCGTCAGCTTATTTTATTTTATGACATGAGCACAGACGCCAGGTACATTGTGACCAGGTAAGCAACCAATAGCTAGGGGAAATTCTCCCTAATAAAAGATAGTTTTGCACTGAGAATGGCCGTAGATTTTTTTTACCTCATGAAATAAGGTTTAGTAAGGATTCTTTGATCAAGATTTTAACATGATATACGTAGAGCAACGTTTAGAAGAGTAATTCACAGGGGCTGCTTGCTCTTTTCTTAAGCCATGTAATGGCTGGTCCCCACCCATGAAAAAAGATAAGGATAAGGTTGACTTGGACAATTAAAAAAAGGAATTTTATGAAAAATTACCTAATTAACATGGAATTTTTATTCTATACTTTTTTTTCTTTTCAAAAAGCTACCTCATTAATTGATAAATTATCATTCCACTACTAGCATGGGTGCAAATGGGTCAGCTCCTTGGGTGGGCCCATCATGATGTTTACGTAAAATCAACCCTAAACACCAGGTGTGTCACCTCATGTTAGGCTAAGGGCCCAAAATTACCCCCATCTATGATTCAGTTGGACAAAATTATTGGAAATAGTGTATAAGGCCATAGCCGCTCTCCAAACTATTTCCCTTGGTGTAACCCACTTGGATAACAGATGGACCTGATTTTTAGACTCCTAACCTAAATTTTGGTGTGGATTCTTGATGGTTGGAGCAGATTTTATATAATCATCATGATGGGCCTCGTAAAAATCAAGGGTGGACATCTCTCTGCCAAATGTATTTTTAGTGGCCCACTTGAATCAGAAGTCTGTTTTTTTTAGGCTCTAGGCCTAAATTGGGATTATGCAGAGCTCTCTCTCTCTCTCTCTCTCTCTCTCTCTCAAGTTATTTAGTAAAAAAAAAAAGGAATTGTATGGCACACCGCTCTTGATTTTTAACAGGGCTACCATGATGTTTATATAAGATCCACTCCGACTATTACATATTTAGTCCAATATTAGGTTTAGAGAGAGAGAGTAAAAAAAAAAAAAACTCAAGCTGATCTTTGGTGGGTCACACTAAATGAAATAATTAGGAGAGAGATGTTCACAATTGATTTTCACAAGGCCCACTGATAATTATATGAAATCCACTCCAACCATTATACTCCGCACAAAAATTTGTACCTATGGTACAAAAATCATACTCATCTATGATTTGCTTAGACCATACTAATGGAAACAATTTGAAGGCTAATTGTTGCCCAGTATACTGTTTTCAATCATGTGGCCTACCGAATCAGGGATAATGGATTTTACATAAACACCATGGTTAGGGCTGTAAATGGGTCAGTGGACCCGATGGGGTACCCGGACCCAACCCATTTAGACCCGACCCATTTGTTAAATGGTACGGGTCTGGGTCCAAGAATAGACCCATTTGTTAAACGGGTTTGGGTCTGGTTTCCTTTATTGTAGGCCCGACCCGACCCGACCCAAACCCATTTAGTAAGTGGGCGGGTTTGGTCTCTGTTACAAGGGACCGTCCAGCCCAGACCCGTCCAGACCCGGTTTTAAGCCTTGTAAAATGCTTGTATACTTGATCCAGACCCGGACCCATTAGACCCGGCCCATTTAGAAATGGGTCTGGGTGGATCTCCCTCTACCAGACCCGGACCCATTTATAAATGGGTCTGATGGGCTGACTCGGACCGACCCGGACCCGCCCATTTAGTAAAAGGGTCTGGGTCTAAAATTTGGACCCAAACCCGTTTAGTAAATGGGCGGGTCTGGTTTTGGCTAAACCCGCCCCGAACCCGACCATTTACAGCCCTAACCATGGTGGAGCCCACCCAATCCACCAAGCCATTTTCTCACATGGCAGAATCATAATTACATCGATTGATAAGGTGGTTTTAGAAATTCACCGAAAAAAAAAAAAAAAACTTACAAGGTAAATTTCATAATAATTTCATAACAGAAGATCCGGACTCTTAACTATAAAATATGCTCTCTTGCTGAGGAAATGTCATGGTTGGTTGTTGACTTGTTGACTTGGGCAACCTTGGCTGATAAGTCCAGGTCTACCAGGTCCGGCTAATCCCCCATCTCTCTCTCCGCGGGCCATGTGTATTGCTCCTAATAATCTAGAAGACTACAAGTCTACAATGGAAGGTGTTTCATACTCTAACTGTGTATGATGCTTGATATGCCGGCCGCACTGGAAAAATGTATACTCGGCATAAAGTAACGAAAATTAAACAAACTCGATTATAGAACACAATGTCTCTAAATCAGGTCCCAAAAACAAATTGGTTAGAACGGTTTTGACCTGTCGTTTATGGACACTCGTTTATTGAAATAATAGCATTAGATATTCTTATTTTCAACGGTCAAATGGATGTCCACAAATTTAATATTCAGATAACCAAATAAGCCCCCCCTTTTTTTTTTTTAATCTATGGCTTGTATAAATTGGGACCTATAATTTGAGCAGCTTAAATTGAGCCACGTATGCAATTTTCTAGTAATTATTAAGTGCCTGCCTATCACAATCTACTGCATTGCCAAAGTTTTTCTTATTAAATTCAAATTTCAAGTGAGGCCGGGCCGACTAGCCTCCCAGTGTTGGAAATTCTATGATCAGCGTTGTAGCGCCAGAATTTTAAGGGTCCAGTATAACTTTGATTATCGATATTTCAAGTATCACTTATGCTTATGCGGAAGTGTGATTTGTTAATTATGGTTCATAATGTATCAAAATTAGGGCAGTAAATGGTTGGGTCTAAGACGAGTTTAGCCAAAATTAGACCCACCCTTTATTAAATGAGTCTGGGTTCAAATTTTAGACTCAGACCCTTTTACTAAATGGGCAGATCCGAGTCAGGTCCAAGTCAACCCATCAGACCCATTTATAAATGGGCCTGGGTCTAGTAGAGGGAGATCCACCCAAACCCATTTATAAATGGGTCGGGTGTAGGTTTGGATCTAATATGCAAGCATTTTTACAAGGCTTAAAATCTGGTCTGGAGAGGTCTGGGTTGGATGGGTCCCTTGAAACATAGCCCAAACCCGCCCAATTACTAAATGGGTTCGAGTCGAGCCTAACAGAAAGGAAACCAGACCCAGACCCATTTAGCAACTGGGTCTATTCTTGGACCCAGACCCGTATCGTTTAACAGATGGGTTGGGTCTGGTCAGGTCTAAATGGGTTGGGTCTGGGTACCCCATCGGGTCCGCTGACTCGTTTACAACCCTAATCAAAACTTGACTAGGAGTAAACTAAGCAATGAAGTAAAGACAGCAGGTAATTAAGTTTAACTACTATTCCAAATATACATGTGTCCTATAACATCACAGGATCCACTTAGCAGGTGGCCCCAAATTAGGGCTCTCAATGGGTCGGATCTGGATCAGATCTACTTAGATCCGGCTCCAAGTCCGTATATCTGTAGACGAATTCGGATCAGATTTGGATCCAACTCGGATCCAAAAGGTGATATCCATATCTGATCCATTTATAAATTATTAGATCCATTTCCGATCCAAAATCCATATAACTATCGAATCGATCTAGGTCCGAATCCACCCCATTACAAATCTAAAAAACTATATGATATAAAATATATAATATAATATATTTAATTTAGTAGAAAAATGATGCAAATCCCACTATTTACTATGGCATGGTCAACATGGACTAAAATAATTTGTAAAACAGATGGCCAGCATGAATATAATATATACGGTAAGGTGACAATGAGCCAGATCTTAATCGGATTTGGATCAAACTCGAATATGTTCTTGTGAATCCATATCTGCTCCATTTAAGTAATCGGACCTATTTTAAGATCCAAATCCAGTCCATTTAACCAATCGGACCTATTTTAAGATCCAAATCCGCATTATACGGATTCAGAGCGAATCGGATCTCGAATCTGACCCGCTCCATTAAGAGCCCTACCCCAAATCATGTCCAAAGTAATGTCAATAACATCGAGCCCACGGCTTCAAAATGCTAAAAGAACGTCTCATGGTCCCACTAAGCCTGCTCATCCAAGAATTAGAAGTAGGAGAAATCCTTGGCTAGATCCTTGAACTCCAGTTGGATCGCGTCCTCTTCTAAGGTACCTGTGCTAATGATAGAGTCTGGTTGATGTTTTAAAATACTGTCCCAGGTGGGAGTGAGTGGTCAACTCAGTAGTACTATAATTCTAAGTTAAGTATGCTATCAAATCAATCAGGTTTATGTAATGACTGCACACAAAACAAACAATTGCCTAAGCTGATTGTTTAAGTGCATGAATGTTATGCATATCAATACAATGCATGTCCTGGGCAAAGAGTAACACATAAATCAATGGTGCACTAGTTTTTAATAGCCAACCAAGCACCCACACTGCAAGTATGAGGGTCATTCTTTGGTAAACTGACCTTTCTAACAATTAAACAATTACTTGGAATGCCCATGACATGGATGCATGATTAATCTGGTAATCATTAATTGCTTCACATACAATAATATTGGTGAAGCTCGAATACTACCACTATATCACAAGTTATAAGCCAGACCATTTGGCTCCCTGCGATGAATCACCAATCATCACCAGTAACCCATGATTCCCTATCACCACTTCTACAATTGCACAATTTGTTTAATTTTCAGTTCATAAGAAAAGGCTCATCACCTTTTGCTTGCTCAACGGATATTACAGATCATGTCATTTCTATCTTTGGACCATATGCCAGTGCTAGAAATTTTGCACGATGATAACTTAGAGTTGGCAGGATTCCAGTTCGAGCAAGTGCATGTCATTGAGTTGACAGAACCAATCAAGAAATATTTACCCCTGCCTGATTTTAGTGAAAATTTCTTTGTCGGGAAAATGTTTCGATCAGGGAGACTCGTTACCCCAGCGTAAGCTGACAGTGCAGTCGCAATGTCCCATACCACCATGCCCAGCCCGCGAGACTTTGACGGAATTGTATCACACTAGCGATTACAAGTGGACTTATCTTCATTAGTAGCAGTAGTATTCCGAATTCCGTAAAACGTGATTTAACAATGATTATCAATCATCTAAACTAGGCATTAGACTAATCCAATTAACATGAGGGGCCGCTGTCCGGACCGACACTGTGCGCAAAGCAACCCATGTATGTAATCCTTAGGTTTCTAGGTTCTTTTGGATTCTTCATGCGGGCTTTCCGAATATGTAATCCTTTCATTGGCAAGACAGAACTTGCTTTGGAAAGAAAGAGACTTTGGCTCGTTGTTTTCTCAAATCTTCTTTCCGTAGTTGATCCTTTGCGAAGATCTTTGTAGCCCGTTAAAGACCTTGCCTGATGCCTCCAAGGTTCTCCTGATGAAGACAACCAGAGCGGGGGCTGGTAACCTCAAGGGTTGATCTTTATCGAACATGACCATCTAATGTCTCTTGGTGGCCCAACTTGTCCACTTCGAGGTGTTAAACGCTTCGGATCAAACCTCCTCTTTTGTTCGATCACACATATGATGATGGTTTGAAGTGTTGGAGGGGTTTGGCCCCTAACACTGATATATCTTTTGGACAGATCAGAATTCTCATTCTCTCTATTCTGATCATTATATAAAACGGGGCCAGATATGGGTTCAACCATTTCTTTCAATTTGGGTCTAGGATCGCATTCGGGTTAGCTCGATCGTTGATTCATCTTCTCGATCTTAAGAACATTTTGGATCATTTTTTGGCTCATCGAATGTTTATGAGGAAATCTCTCATTTTAGGACTGCAAGAGATGGCCTCATAGATGAGATTATATCTAGTTGTGGGATAGGATACACTTCTTTAACACTCCTTTTTTTATAGTCGTGTTGGGCATGTTGCCTCATTTAATGGGCACGTTGATCGTGTCCACATGGCATGTAGTGGTTCATTCCCTTAAAGGGCCTGATAAAAGTCTGTACCATTGTATTGATGACAGAACGTATAACGCCGAAGGAAGATCAAACGGATATTTCTTTGAGTGCGAGTACAGATTTTGCATACGCTATACATGTAGTGTCTCCACGCGACATTCTTCTATTGGTTCATGTCAGGGCGTCGAAAAATAGGTGTAAATAGGTAGTCTGGATGGTAAAAAGAGAAAGGGACAAGGGCGTTTTGGACATTTGGAAATTAGCTGGGGGCAGATTTCTCTCCTCTAACAAAACACACCTCGAGTTGCAAAATGATCCACTTGTTAGGTACACATTATGTGCAACCCACCACATGTCTAGCTCCCAAATTGAAATTGGAGCCTCGATAGCCCCTTGGAATCCCTATGGACTTTTGGTATTTGGGATGGACTAGGTTCTACTAGGTCTAGGCTTAGACCTGGGCTCGAACTTGGGCAAAGAAATTTGGATTTGGCTTGCATTTTGCCCTTATTTAGCTTTTGTTGGGCTTAGGTTTTCGGCTCAATTTTGGCTTTGAGTCTAGTTAGGCTTAATTTGTGGCTTGAGATTAAACTAAACAAGGTTTAGGTACAATTGGAGGGTCTGGATTAGGTATTTAGGATGCTAGGTGGGGTTTAGGTTTGAAAATGCAAGGATTAGAGCCATTTGTTAGAGAGCCTTCAAATTGTGAAAGGCTTGGGGTGCTCAGACCGATCGGGCGATCAGTCTGCCCTTTAGCCTGATGCACAACAAAGGTTGCTGGATTGTTTTCTCTCACCCTAGACCTGTCGGGCGACAGGTTTGCAGGGGGCTTAGACTGGTCGGGCGACAAGTCTAAGGTGGGCTTAGACCGGTTGGGCAATAGGTCTAAGGTGAGGCAAATGTGCGGGTCTGTGTTGAATTTCCTTTGGACTGTTTTGTGCAAGGTTCGACCGGTCGACTATGCACGCGTTTTCTTACGCATTACACGGTTGTGCATAAGATGTTTCTAATTCCGGATTACTTGCTATATATATGGCATGAATCCGGGATTAGGAGTAATCCTAAAGTGTCCAAGGTTTCCTTATTGCATAGGAAGATGAGAGAGTGTTTTGAGAGGGAGAGAGCTTAAATTTTCTCTGTTTTCCTTGCTTATGGGCTGTTAATCTCTGTAATCTTCTGGAATCATAGTGGATCGCTTTGTGCCATGGTTTTTTACTCTTTGAGGGGTTTTTCCATGTAAAATCGAATTGTCTCTTGTGGTTGAATGCTTGTGTGGTTTAATTACATTGTGTTTCTTGTTTGATCTTATATTCTGCTGTGGTGTTATTCGGCTTTCGCTTCCGCTGTCGGTATCACTATTCCCAACAAGTGGTATCAAAGCTAAAGTTGGGGTGGAATAGAATTCGGATTTGAGACGAGAAGATGGGATCAATCACAAGGTTCGATGTAAAGAAGTTCTCCAGCAAAAATAACTTCGAACTATGAAAGGTAAATGTTGAATCTGTCCCAGTTCAGCAAGGGCTTGATGAAGCTCTTAGAAAGCGACCTGAGGGTATGAAAGAGGATGAGTGGATGAAACTCGATGAGAAGGCTAAAACATTGATCCTGTTAAGCCTCATGGATGATGTCCTTTATCACGTCACAAAGGAGAAGACAACTGCTGATACAATGGTAAAGTTAAAGAAGATCTATACCAAGAAATGTCTAGAGAATCGCATGTATCTATTGATGCAGTTATTCACCTAGAGGATGGCTGAGGGGACGGATGTGGAGGACCACTTAAGCACGTTCAATCGGCTAGTTTGCAAGTTGGTGAAGATAGATGAGCCGATGAAGGATAAATATCAAGCACGCATCCCGTTGAATTCTCTTCCAGATTTATATGAGTCATTCAGAGACTCTGTGTGCGCAGGGAGGGAGATCATCAACGTTGAGATTGTTATCTTAGACTTTCAGTTGAAGGCGATGAGAAAGAAAAGCGGTGACGTGGGTTCTCATTCTTCCTTAGAGGCATTGATTATGAGGGGAAGAAATTCTAAGTATGGTGGAGGATATTCGAAATCGGTATTTAAGGCCAATGACAAAGGAAAAGCTAAGGTGAAGTGCTGGAGTTGTGGTCGGGAAGGCCACATGAGAGGGGATTGTCAGAATCCCAAGTTGAAGTAAGAGAGGTATGAAAATCTTATGGAGAGGGAGCCAATATCGTAGAGGACGGTGGCGATCTTTGTGAAGTTCTAATTGTATCTGGCAAGGGATCTCATAGTAGAGAGTGGATCGTGGATTCAGGGGCTTCATGTCATATTTGTCCTGACCGAAATTCATTCACAACATACAAGGAGTATGGTGGTGAATCGGTGTTTGTGGGCGATGGCTACACTCATAAGGTGGTGGGTATTGGTACGGTGTGGGCGATGGCTACGCATCAGGATGTTCTATGAGATCGAACGAGTCCTGGAAGATGTGAAGCATGTCTCCAAGATGAAGATGAATGTAATTTCTCTTAGTGCACTTGAGGCAAAAGGGTGTGTGTTCATCGACCGTGATCGTTGTTGTGAGGTGTTGAAGAGGGCACTCGTGTGTATGAAGGCATGGAGGTGTGACCATCTTTACAAATTGATCGAGAGCACAATTCATAGTGGAGATGCGAGAACAGCAGCGAGACGATTGCTCGTATGTGGCAAGTGTCCAAGGGCCACATTAGAAGAGCGGAAAATGGCGTGAAAGTAAAAGGTTAGGGTTGATGGAAGCACGAGAAGCGATGGAGCTATGATGAAGATGAGATGACAAAGCAATGATAGTTTGATTCGACGTTTGAAGCCTCGGTGGAGATTGTTGGAGAGCCTTCAAACTGTGCAAGGCTTGGGTGCTCAGACTGGTCAGGTGACCGATTTTCCCTTTGGCTAGATGCATAGCAAAGGCTGCTGGATTATTTTCTCTCACCCTAGACCTGTCGAGCGACAGGTCTATAGGGGGCTTAGATCGGTCGGGCGACAGGTCTAAGGTGAGGCAGATGTGCGGGTCTGTGTTGAATTTCCTCAAGATTGTTTTGTGCAAAGTCCGACTGGTCGACTGTGCACGCGTTTTCTTACGCATTACGCAGCTGTGTGTAAGATGTTTTCTAATTCCGGGTTGCTTGCTATATGTATAGCATGAATCCATGATTATGAGTAATCCTAAGGTGTCTAAGGTTTCCTTATTGCATTAGGAAGATGGGAGAGTGTCTTGAGATTGAGAGATCTTGGGTTTTCTCTGTTTTCTTTGCTTGTGGGCTGTCAATCTCTATAGTCTTCTGGAATCATAGTGGATTGCTTTATGCTGTGGTTTTTTTATCTGTTGATGGGTTTTTTCATGTAAAATTGGATTGTCTCTTGTGGTTGAATGCTTGTGTGGTTTGATTACATTGTGTTTATCATTTGATATTATGTGATGGTGTTGTTCGGCTGTCGCTTCTGCTGCCGGCGTCCCTATTCCCAACACCATTCACATATTAAGCACTGAATTGACCAAGCGCTTGTCCTAGGTGGGGTGTCTACTCTATACATAGTTTTTTAAGTATCATAAATTTCATGACTATTCCGTCAGGATTGGGCTACTCAGATTAATTTGTATTTATCCCATGCAAGAGAATCAACGCTAAATTGGTGTGGATTAATCTCCATCATAAGACATTTAGCTACTGTTGATGCCGTAAATTTGTCAACAGATGATGGTGAAGACTTCTTTGATACTGATGGATAGATGCCGCTGATCTCCTTCTTCACAAAGTGTTGGATCCTGTAGAACAAAAGAGAAACTAAAGGGGGTGGCTGGGATCCAGCCGTTAGCCCTCCGACGCTCAAGTTAGCGATCTCTCAAGAGATTGAAATTCTACTTTTTCTCAGTCTTGGTTTTTTCGTACCTTAATAAAGAAGAAGACGTGTCTATTTATAGACCTAGGTTGCAGAGTCGTATTCCCTTTTGAGGCCATGATCTTAGGGGAGGGATCCCCGGATCTTTGGGATTTTAGGAGCTGTCCCGCGATCTTCGAGGATCTTTCGGCGAGTTGGTTAAAGATCTTCCGGATTTTCTTCCCCTTATCACGCACAAACTTAGAGGTTTGCGGAAACCAAATCAGGTCGCAAGGCGGTCGACCTGGTGATGTCGTTTCTGAAGGCTGCTTCTCTCCCTTGGGTCGGGTTGGTCAGACCCGACGACCCATAAGAGCTATTCCGTCTGTAATCAGATCGGTTATGAAATATACGAGCTGAACTGGATCCGATCTTCAGGTCAGCTCGTATTCTCACCCCGGTGGTGTAGAGGTCAGCTCGTATTCTTCCCACAACAGAAGTCCCCCCACTCCCGAGTCTAGCTCGTCTGTCTCGGGAGTAGCTTGCTAAAGAAGATACGTCGATCTGGCTTCCCTTAATGTTTCACAGCTGTCGCGCTGTCGCGCCGTCATCCCAACGGGCGGGAAAGCGGTACTTAATGCGTCGTTCAAAAAATCGAGGCGTCATCATTCGCTTGTACGGCGTATCAGCGCCCAACAGAATATTATCTAACGGGGTGATGCCACGTGTCTGAAGTGGCATGATACTTTTTGTATGCTTCAACCAAGAGTCGCCACGCGGGATCTTCGCATTAAATGCCGAATAATCCTTCGGGTATAAAACTCGAGAGTTAGCGGATTTCTGAAAAATTCCTTTCTTCTCTAATCCTGCTTTCCTCCCTCTCTCTTTTCGGGTTCTCCTTCTCCACTTTCTGTCACCTCTCCTCCGGCCGGCGAATATGAATCTAGTCGTTCCCACAGACGGCGTACCAGTTACTTTATTATTATTAAATCCGAGCTGCACGGGAGTACCCGCTCGTCGAAAGGAACTTCCGCAGCTTAATTACTGTGGAATCTGTCCTTGAATCAGGTCGGTACTGTAGATATTCGCGTTTTACTTTATTATTTTTCCAAGTGTTATGCCCTGACACTTTGCCTCGTGTTTTGGACAGGGATGGCCCCGAAGGCGGTTTCTAAGTCCCGCCGAATCCCTGCTCGGCTCCTAGAACGTGGGGAGAGCTCAGCGGAACCTCCGAGCAAGAGGATGGCCACGGAGGCTCAGGGGCAACAAAGGTTGCCCCGATCCTTTGTATGTGGGTCTGGTCAGCCTCAGGGGTCATCTCCCGCAGGGGGTGAGACTCCGGCTGCCCGGCCTCCTGCTTCCGGGGTTTCGGTTGTTAACGTACCGGACACCTCGGACTCCCGAGCCGAGCCGTCGGCGGGTCGCCCAACGACTCGTGCCAGTTCTTCTGGTACTCCGACAGCATCGACTTCAGTGGGGCCTGCCCGCACCCCTGCTGAGGTCGGGTCGTCGCGACCTCCCGCGGCTCCGCGGGCTTCTCGCCCTGCAAACGCTCCTGGGGCCGAGCAGCGCGAGGACCAGGTCGACATGCCTCCGGTGACGGAGCATTTTGCGACCTGGAAAGAGGGAGTTAACGCCTATATGGACGTTAATCAGAGCATCCCTCAGGATCTGAATTCTCTTGCGACATCAGATCCTGATCAGATGGTCGGTGTTGCCATCGAGAGCAGTCTCAGGGTAAGTTGACTGTCCCTTTCTCTTCTTCTTTTCCTTCACTGGTTCCACCATCGTATTACTAACTGTTGTAGCTCGTTTTTGTAGGACTCGGCCTTGCTGATTATGATCCGCCAGAAGATGGCTGAGCGGACTCACCAGATGCAGAAAGCTCTGGTTGCCGCCTCTTCCTGGAAGAATAAGACTGAGGCGATGAAGACCGAGCTGAAGAAGAAGCTGTCTGAGTTGGCAACGGCTCAGACGGAGCTGCAGACGGCCCAAACTGAACTGCAGACAGCTCAGTCCGAGCTGAAGGTGGCCCAATCGGAGCTGGAAGTGTCTCAAGTACAAGTCCAGTCTCTGGAGGAGGCGATGAGGGAGACCTCAGCCAAGGCCCAGTCTGAGGGTAACAAGGTTGAGTCGCTAGAGGCTGCTCTCAAGACAGCTGAGGAGGAGAAGGCGGACCTGGCCCGGCTTTTGAAGGAGGTCCAGATGAAGGCTCTGGCTGACGCCAAGGATGCAGAAGCCAAGTTTGAGAAGCTGAATGCAATTTCTGAGGAGCTGTACAATCATGGCTTCCAGGATTGCAGGCGGCTCGTTCTCAAACACTTCCCCGATCTCGACCTGACTTCAGTCGACAATGATGAAGATGAGGATGAAGTCGCGAGGGAGGGACCTTCAAAGGGGGCTGCAGCCGGGCCATCCAATGCCACCGAAAGCTGAATGTTTTTTTTTTTTTTTTTTTTTTACAATGTAAAGGAAGCTCGTTACTTTAATGCGAGCCCTCAGAGGCATTTTATTCAAAACGCTGTGTACTTCATTTTTTTTTTCTTTTTCCATGCATACACAAGTCTCGAAGTGACTGAGCTCATTGTCATAAACTCGGCCATTATATTAGAACAGTTGTAGGGCTTTGATAGTAGTGCAAATTTCAGTTCGGAACGTTACCACTGCTAGGCCGATCTGTTGTTCACAACACTTAGGAAAATTTGAAACAACTTTTTACTGAACCATCACTTCGGAACATATACTTCAGACGAGGTCCCGCTTCTTCATGGATAGTAGATCTTCAGGTGGTCAGCATTCCAGGGGTGGGAAAGGGGCCGGCTGTTCATGTCTTCGAGCCAATAAGTACCAAGACGGCGCGAGCCGAGTACCCTATAAGGCCCTTCCCAGTTGGGACTAAAGGCAGCGATTTTTTCTTTGGTACTGACCTTTTTGAGAACTAAATCACCAGCTCGGAACTGCCGCTCCTTTACTCGGGAATTGTAGTACCGCCTAATCCGTTGCTGGTAGGCCGCCAATCGTATTTGGGATGCTTCGCGAATTTCCTCGAGTAGGTCCAAGTTTATCCGTAATTGTTCTTCGTTTCTGTCAGGTCGGTGTTGGCTTGTCCTACACGTGGGTATCCCGACCTCTACTGGGACAACCGCTTCTGCTCCAAAGGCTAAAGAGAAGGGTGTTTCCCCGGTGGTGGACCGAGCCGTGGTCCGATAGGCCCAAAGTACTTCAGGAAGTTCGTCAGCCCAGGCGCCTTTCTTCTCCCCAAGTTTTGTTTTGAGATGGTTTTTGATAATCTTGTTAACTGCCTCGACCTGACCATTGGCTTGTGGGTGGTGGGGAGAGGAATACACATTCTTGATACCCAGACCTTTACAGAAATGCCGGAACCTTTCGTTGTCAAACTGTCGCCCATTATCCGTGACTATTGTATTCGGAATTCCGAATCGGCACACGATTGATTTCCAAATAAAATCTGTTGTTTTCTTCTCGGTAATGGTCGCCAACGGTTCTGCTTCGGCCCACTTCGTGAAATAATCGACGGCAACGATTGCGTATCTCACCTGTCCCTTTCCTGTCGGAAGAGGGCCAATGATGTCAACTCCCCATTGAGCGAATGGCCATGGTCCAGACATGGGAGTGAGCTCCTCGGGTGGCAAGTGAGGAATTGGGGCAAATCGTTGGCACCCGTCGCATCTTTTAACAATTTCCCGGGCGTCGTGCTGGATGGTAGGCCAATAATATCCTTGCCTGATCACCTTCTGCGCTAATGCTCGAGCACCAGAATGATTGCCGCAACAACCAAAATGGATTTCACGCAACACGTAATCAGCTTCCTCGGCTCCCAAACAACGCAAACATGGAAAAGAAAATCCTCTCTTGTGGAGGATCCCATCGATCATGGTGTACCGAGCCGATCTGTAGCGAATGCGCCGAGCTTCTTTCTGGTCGTTGGGTAATTCGCCCGTCTGTAAAAACCGAACGATAGGGTCCCTCCAATCAGGGGGAGCTGTTACTGGAAAAACCTCCGCTGCCTCGTTTGACGATATGCTTCGTTGAGGGAGGAACTCGACGGGAACCATCCTGCTGAGGTCGTCGTCGTCTGATGAGGCGAGTTTCGCGAGAGAATCTGCATTCATATTGTTGCTTCTCGGGACCTGAACAATTTCATACTGATCAAACCGTGACAGCAGTTCTTGAGTTTTTGTTAGGTATGCTAACATTTTCCCCCCTTTCGCCTGGTATTCTGCGGTCACTTGTCCGACCACCAATTGAGAGTCACTATGTATTTTTATAGATCGGATCCCTACTGCAGAGGCGAGGCGGAGGCCGGCTAGAAGCGCTTCATACTCAGCTTCGTTGTTTGAGGCTCGAAACCCGAACCGGAGAGCATATTGAATTTGGATGCCGTCCGGAGCTGTCAGGACGAGACCGGCCCCGCAGCCTCGTGAATTGGAAGATCCATCAACGTGTAATAACCAGGTCGGAGCGCAGTAGCTACTTTCTTGTGGCGGCGCAGATCTGCTGTCGTCTTCCATTTCGGGAGGTTCAGTTAATTCGACGATGAAGTCGGCGATGGCCTGCCCTTTGATCGCAGTTCGCGGCCGAAACTTGATGTCGAATTCACCGAGCTCGACGGCCCATTTAACGAGACGGCCTGAGGTTTCTGGGTTCTGTAATACTTGCCGTAATGGTTGATCAGTCAGCACAGCTATCGGGTGCGCTTGAAAGTACGGTCTCAATTTCCGTGCTGAGGTGATTAGAGCCAAAGCCAGCTTTTCTATTGTCGGGTATCGGGTTTCGGGATCGAGCAGGGCTTTGCTGACGTAGTAGACAGGCTTTTGGGTTCCTTTGTCGTTTCGGACTAATGCTGAGCTGACTGCTGCTGGAGAGACAGCTAAGTACAGGAGTAGTTCTTCTTTGTGGGCTGGTTTAGACAATAGTGGCGGAGACCCGAGGTATGCTTTCAATTCGCAGAAAGCTTGCTCGCAGTCTGAGGTCCAAATCATCTCTTTGCACTTACGTAGTTGCTTGAAGAAGGGGAGGCATCGATCTGTAGCCTTTGAGACGAATCTGTTGAGTGCCGCAATTCTTCCTGTAAGTCGCTGGATATCCTTCGGTGTGCGAGGCGAGCTCATGTCGAGGAGTGCCTGAATTTTTTCAGGGTTGGCTTCAATTCCTCGCTGGTTTACAATGAAGCCAAGGAATTTTCCCGAGCTTACCCCAAAGGCACATTTGCTGGGGTTAAGCTTCATCTGATATTTTCGTAATATTCTGAACGCAGTGCAGAGGTCGCTGACGTGGTCCTCTGCTCGTTTGCTCTTTACGAGCATATCATCTACGTACACCTCCATAGTTCTACCAAGTTGGTCTGCGAACATCTTGTTTACTAGTCGCTGATAAGTTGCTCCGGCATTCTTTAGCCCGAAGGGCATGACCTTATAACAGTAGAGCCCCCGATCCGTAATGAATGCTGTCTTTTGCCTGTCGGGAGCGTGCATTTGGATCTGATTATATCCAGAGTAGGCGTCCATGAAGCTGAGTAGCTCGTGCCCGGAGGTCGCGTCGACGAGCTGATCTATTCGTGGCAGAGGGAAGCTGTCTTTGGGACAGGCCTTGTTCAGGTCGGTATAGTCTACACAGACTCTCCATTTCCCGTTATTCTTTTTGACGAGGACCACGTTTGCGAGCCATTCTGGGTAGCATATTTCTTGAATGAATCCAGCCTTGCGCAGTTTCTGTACTTCCTCTTCGATGATCATGTACCTTTCTGCATTGAAGGAACGCCTTTTCTGACGGATTGGCTTAGTGGTTGGGTCGACGTTTAACCGATGGACCATCACTCCTGGACAAATTCCAGGCATCTCTTCATGGGCCCATGCAAAAACGTCCGCGTATTCCGTCAAGAAGGTGATCAGGTCCTCTCGTACCTTGCCTTCTAAACACGATCCGATCTTGATAGTTCTAGTCGGGTCGGTATCAGACAACGGAATGTCGACCAATTCTTCTGCAGGCGACCCGCGCTCCTTCGCTTCCTCTCTCGGATCAGGAGAGGTCGCATGAGAAACGGTTGATACTGTACTTTTATTTTTCCCTCGTAGGGAAAGCTCATAGCAACGGCGGGCTTCCTGCTGATCTCCCCTGACCACGCCGATTCCTTCGTCGGTTTCGAATTTCAATGCAAGGTGATAGATGGAAATGGCGGCTTTGAGAGCTCGCAGGATAGGACGGCCAATAATGGCGTTATAAGCAGAGGGGGTATTTACGACAAGGAAGTCGACCATTATTATTTTTTGGTTTGGTTCTTCTCCTGCGGTGACTGGTAGACTTATCTCTCCTTCGGGCATAATGCTATCCCCCGTGAACCCAGTTAATGCTGTCTTGACTGGTCTCAGTCGAGATCGGTCGATCTTCATTTTTTCGAATGCCGATGCGTATAGGATATCGGCCGAACTGCCTGTGTCGACCATCATCCTGTGGAGTTTTTTATTGGCGACCACCAACGCAACGACAAGGGAGTCGTCATGTGGATGTATGACCCCTCGGGCGTCTTCTTCGGTGAAGGATATTGTTTGTGAGGTTACCTTCGCGACCTTCGTAGGTCGGCTGGTGATATTGACAGAAGACTTCGGTAAGGACGTCCTTCCTTGCCGCACGTAGCTTTTGCGAGAATTTCCGGTGTCTCCAGTGGTCGGTCCTCCGAAAATCATGTGGATTTCTTCCACAGGGTTGTTGCTTTGTTCCTCTGTCAAGTCGGTGACTCGACCTTCATCTCTTCGGCCCTCTGCACGCTGAGCGATGTAATCCTTCAAAAAGCCTTGCTGGATCAGGGTTTCTATCTGTCGCTTCAAATCAAAGCAGTCCACGGTGTTGTGACCGTGGTCTTTGTGGTACAAACAGTACCTCGATTTCGACCTCCTATTGGGGTCGGTCTTTATCTTTGCGGGTCGTTCGAAATTGTATTTTCTTTTCTCTGCTAAATACACTTGCTCGATGGTTTTGTTGAGCGGGGTGTACTTATCGAACCGCGGCGCAGGTGATTTCGTTCGGCGAGCGGGCCTGTTCCGGGTCGGCGATCTTTGCTCGGACTTTCGTTCCGACCTGGGCCTTTTCGAGTTATTGCTATCCGGCCGATCCTTATTCTTGGTCGCTGGTCGATGAGCATTGACCAGTTCTTCGGCGTTGATGTGTTTTGCTGCCCGATCTAAAAGTTCTGCCACGGACTGAGGCGGTTCTTCCCCGACAGACCAAAGGAACCTTCGGTCTCGTAATCCTCCGATCATGGTGTGCAACAGTACATCTTGCGAGAGGTTTTCAATTTGTACAGCTTCGGAATTGAAGCGTGCGAAGTAATCTTTCAGGGACTCATCTTCTTTTTGCTTGATCGCAGCGAGATGAGTTGAATGCTTCCTGGGGTCAGTGCTCCCAATGAACTGAGTAGCGAAGGCTCGGCTTAGTTGAGAGAATGAACTGATCGTGCGGGGTTTTAGGTTGCGAAACCAAGTCCATGCCGAGCTTGTTAAGGACAACGGAAAGGCCTTGCACATGATATGCCCATTAGCCCCGAGGAGATCCATGCGGACTTTGAAGTTCTCTAAGTGCTCCGCCGGATCTCCAATTCCAGAGTATTGCTTCAAGTGGGGAACTTTAAACCCTTTGGGAAGGGGTTCCTCACGAATCTCGTCGGTGAATGGTGATTCAGATGAATCGACCAGTGCATCTACGGCGATTGGAGCTCGGGCCCGTTGTGCTTTTTGGAGATCGCCCATTTGTTCTCGCAGTTCCTTCAACTCGGCCTCCAGTGGGCCTAAGTTGTCGTCGATCCTGTTGCTGGCTTCATGATCAGCTCGTTCGTGTGCGAGACGAGCTGTTCTTCGTTCTTCGAGCCTGTGTCGTAGGTCGGTGGCGGGCAAGCTTGTCGTTGGTCGAGGTCTAGCCTCGGTTGCTCGGCTGGCGACCTCATCTTCTTCCATCGGAGTGGGATGTTGTGAACGCTGCGATGGTCGAACCTGGTGGGAGTGCAAGGTTTGTTGCGGCCGAGAATGGGTATGCCGAGATCCCTCACGGTCTTTATCTTTCAACGCGGTTGGGCGAGCTAGGTCAGTTAGCAGAGCTTTAATTTCGTCCAGTCGCTGGTCTACATAGCCCAATCGTTCGTCGACTCCCCCCAGTTTTTGGTTTACTCCCCCTACCTGTTCTTCAAGAAGAGACAATCTGACCCCTCGGTTACGGGGTCTCTGTTGTCTCCCCTGTTGGGCAGAAAGAGGAGAGTTCCCACCGAGCTGGATAGCCGGAATTTCGGGAAACGATCCTTCATTTTCCGATACCTGGTCGTCTGAAGGTCCATCGATTGCGGGCGCTTTTCCTTTGTACTTTCTTTTTCCAACCATAGTGAAAAAGGAAGGATGAAGTTGAAATCGTCTTCAGTGATCGGGTGAGAACACGGCTTTCTTACTTAAAGGACTCTGCGAAGAAAAAGGTTCCCACAGACGGCGCCAATCTGTTGATGCCGTAAATTTGTCAACAGATGATGGTGAAGACTTCTTTGATACTGATGGATAGATGCCGCTGATCTCCTTCTTCACAAAGTGTTGGATCCTGTAGAACAAAAGAGAAACTAAAGGGGGTGGCTGGGATCCAGCCGTTAGCCCTCCGACGCTCAAGTTAGCGATCTCTCAAGAGATTGAAATTCTACTTTTTCTCAGTCTTGGTTTTTTCGTACCTTAATAAAGAAGAAGACGTGTCTATTTATAGACCTAGGTTGCAGAGTCGTATTCCCTTTTGAGGCCATGATCTTAGGGGAGGGATCCCCGGATCTTTGGGATTTTAGGAGCTGTCCCGCGATCTTCGAGGATCTTTCGGCGAGTTGGTTAAAGATCTTCCGGATTTTCTTCCCCTTATCACGCACAAACTTAGAGGTTTGCGGAAACCAAATCAGGTCGCAAGGCGGTCGACCTGGTGATGTCGTTTCTGAAGGCTGCTTCTCTCCCTTGGGTCGGGTTGGTCAGACCCGACGGCCCATAAGAGCTATTCCGTCTGTAATCAGATCGGTTATGAAATATACGAGCTGAACTGGATCCGATCTTCAGGTCAGCTCGTATTCTCACCCCGGTGGTGTAGAGGTCAGCTCGTATTCTTCCCACAACAGCTACTTATGGCCTTCACAATATATGGGTGTGTACATATATGCATTGGATGGATTGCATCATATCACCCACGAAAATGCTCACCACACATGGTCCAATTAATTTTTATTTTATTTTATTGGGTCAGTACACACATCCCACTGTTAGTAAACACACCCACACTGTCAGTCACACTTCAATGTTAGCCACCACTACATTGGGAATTGATACCAAGACCTCGGGGTTGAAAATAATGGTCCAACTAATTTGCCTTGGTACAAGCTTTGGTTTACTTTTAGACTTGAGAACTATGTGAATTTAGCACAATGGTTTTGGTACACTTTCTAATGTTACTCCAAGACAAGTTTGATGAAAGTGTGATGTTGAATTTTTATTATTATGGTCCATTAATTGCAATTCCATGGTCCACACTAAATGCTAGTTTCACTTTATACCGAGTTTCTTTTTATTGAAAGGAAGAATTTGATCCCAAGCTTGGGATTGGACGGTCGAAATTTCATAATATTTCCATACATGTAATCATTGTGTAATAATGATGTTAATTGGGCCTAATGCAATCCAATACCACCTACTCTAGGGTTCCAAACAGGCCCTTGATGATGCAGAACACATCGAACCTAAGTCCACATGAGCTCGAGCCACAGCCTTAATCACCACTTAATGACCCTCCTCCTTGGACCACTCTGGCGTTGGGCCATCAATGGACCTAACGTGCACAGATGATCAAAGGACGAAGCAGCAAAGGCCCACATTCAACTGAAAAAAGTCCCAAATATTAGTACCCTACGTCTTCCAATCGGGTCATCCAAGCTGAAACTCAACGGGCTTGGATTAGGTACTACCCCCACCAAGGGAAGTACGCAGCGGATTTGCGTACTGTGTAACTCTTGCACTCTAGCGTACGG
>PVNU02001249.1:0-47396 GCA_003013855.2 Liriodendron chinense
AATATAAAAAAAAAGAAAGAAAAATAGAGAAGCCAAAGCAAGGCACCCGAGAAAATCAACCCAGAAGAAACAGGCATCCATCCATTCATCTCAGGAGGGTCTTTAGCTAAGACCAACAGCTCTATCATCGTAACTTAGGATAAGGGCTGGAAGACTGCCATCGGCCGGTAACAACGGATTCCCGACCTCTAGCCGCAGCAGTTATCCAAACAAAAAAGAAAAAAAGAAAAAAATGTGTGCCTAAACAAGAGGGCGACTGAAAACCCCAAAGGGCGCTCCGAGTAAAATAATGGGCATACAGTGGACGTGGTGAAAACCCGAAATGCGCCACGGGCAAAAATGACGGGAAAAGGCCGGCTGTAGTGAAAACTTGAAAGAGCGCTGCAGGAAAAAAATGGCTCAAAAAGAAAAAGAAAAATTAAAAGTGCAAGTACCAAGAAATCAGGCAGTCCAGATCAGTTCAAGCAGCTACAGTTCAAGAACAAGAAGAAGTGCAGTCGAGAACGAAGAACTCTGCTGTTAGAGCTTAGAAAAATTGAACCGCTCGTCACAGTCTTTTTCCTGTGTTTCATTATTCTGGGGGAATTCTGAGTATAGAGACATTCATAGACAATCATAAGCAATGACAAAGTATACACGAGAAAGCACCGCGAGGTAAATTTTATTCCAGAGATTCCGAGATCTTTTACATTCCGGGCTGTGAACTGGTCACGAACCGTTGATTACATCAACGGATGATCACCCTTGATTAGAAGGCAAAAGTAAATGCATGCATGTATCATAAATGAATTAAATAAAGCATTAAAAGAGCATAAATATAAATAAGGCACAGAATAGACAACACAAAGATTTTACATGGAAACCCTTACGGAGAAAACCACGGCACAAAGCGACAAGATTCCACCATGAATTGCAGTTATACAATAGATGGAATATTAAAGGAATGAAACTCGGATAGATCGAGCAAGTAGTTTAAATCGTCAGGGATTATAGTCTCGAGTTCATGGTCTCAGAGACCAAGTCTGGGATTTCTTATGGACCAAGCCATTGTTAAGACCAGTTAGATGTCGGTCCCATACTCTTCGGGCGTTCCTAGTTGAGTAGCAACCAGGATTTTAACCGAGTCGTATATCTCAGTGTCATGACGCATCTCTATGGACGATGACTTTCAGGGATACACTTCACGGTTTCCGTTTAGTGCAACCAGGGCCAGTGACCGTCTCCGCTGGGACGGGTGACTTGCTGGAAGGCACTCCATGAGGTCTTTGGCAAACAGGGTTTCAACCGAGTCGTATATCTCAGTGTCATGACGCGTCTCTATGGACAATATGACTTTCAAAGATACACTCCAGGGCGTCCACTTACTGTAACCAGGGCCAGTAATAGTCTCCGATGGGACGGGTGACTTGCTGGAAGGCACTCCATGGGGTCTTTGTGCAAACAGGGTTTCGACCGAGTCGTATATCTCAGTGTCATGACGTGTCTTCTATGGACAATATGACTTTCAAAGATACACTCCAGGGCGTCCACTTACTGCAACCAGGGCCAGTGACTGTCTCCGCTGGACGGTGACTTACTGGAAGGCACTCCATGGGGTCTTTGTGCAAACAGGGTTTCAACTGAGTCATATATCTCAGTGTCATGACGCGTCTCTATGGACGATATGACTTTCAAAGATACACTCCAGGGCGTCTACTTACTTGCAATCAGGGCCAGTGACCGTCTCCGATGGGATGGGTGACTTGCTGGAAGGCACTCCATGGGGTCTTTGTGCAAACAGGGTTTCGACCGAGTAGTATATCTCAGTGTCATGACGCGTCTCTATGGACGATATGACTTTCAAAGATACACTCCAGGGCGTCCATTTACTGCAACCAGTGCCAGTGACCGTCTCCGATGGGACGGGTGACTTGCTGGAAGGCACTCATTCCCTTAGCCACTCAACTGACGGATCCTCCGCCTTGGACAGGACGCACATCAACTGGTCTTAAAAATGAAGTATTTCAGACGTTTAGAACTCTTTCATTATGGGTTTCGATCATAACCATAGTCCCCTTCGATTTAGTTTCGTAACTCGATCCGAGATGAAATAAATTCATGTAATGGATGCAAATGAGTACAGTACAAAGTAACTATGCTTTATGCACGTTCAAGAGAAGATTGCATTTATGCTAAATGTTCAGTATATCAGACAAATTATGCATTTGATTTGATCAATCTGCTTCGTATATATCTTTGTGTCATCGATATTTTGCCCTCGTGTCTTGAGACGCGATTGATTCATTTGGCATTAGTAGATTTTCGGGCCATCAGGGGCACTTCCCAGGGCCTGTTTACGATTTGATTTCGGAGGATTTGGTGAATACCTGTCATGATCGTCTTTGGATAGCGGTGGATTATGCCCATGAGGTCGCAGTGCGATCGCATTTCGATTTGTTTAGCGTAAGTCGATTTCTCTGAGCCAACAGGGCACTTCCTAGGGCTAAAAAAAATGACTAAGGAGTGGGCCTGCGACCACTTAACTAGGGTATTCGGGGCCCCTGAGTTTGGATAACTTCGTTGCGGTGCAGGATTATGATATATTATGTTTATGGCGGAGAGAAGTTCTCCCTTCTCGGGTTCGGTCAAATTCCGCCCGATTCCTCTCGATTTCGGCCGTTTCCGGCTCTTTCGAAAGGGTTTTCGAGGTTTGCAATATTGGCTAAGTGTTGGCCCTTTTGATCAAATTGCTGATTTGGCCCACTTAACATCGACCGTTGGCAAATCCGGTCCGGGGGATGGATAGAGGACATAGATGTGTGTCTAGGAGCGCTGACATGATCGGAAGGCGGGCCACATCACAAAAGGCCCCACCTCCCCATCAGCGTCCAGGCACATGGGAGGTTGGGTTGGGAGCATGTTGCATTAGGCATGGGCGCATGTCCTAGGTGGATGCATGTTATCTGTCCCAGGCGCATGTGGCCTGCCACGAATGCATGTGAGGAGAGAGAGGTTATCAAGCGCATGTGACACTGCACATGCGCCCAAACATCCCAGCCATGGGCGCATGTCCCCATGGGACTTAGGGATTTTTGTGTTCTTTTCCTCCCCAAAGCATAAGTGGGTGAGCACATGTCACTATGTGACTTGGGGATTTTACTCCGGTGGGAGAAATCCCATTTCCGGCGAAGGCATCCGACGAAGGGATGGGCGCCATGTCGCATTTCGGTGAGGATTCCGGTGAGAATTCTACCTCTTCAGAGTTCTCTGGTAGCAGCTGAAGATGAAATGATCTCTCTCTGTCTCATCGAGTACAGGGGTATTTATAGTATGTTAATCGGGGGTCCCGGGTCCACAAAAAATTGAATTTCACCAAGCGCATGAGAATGCGAAGAGGGATCATGCGCATGTTGTGAGACGGCGGGCACATGTGCCCATACCTTGGACAGCATGTGCCACTGATCAGGCGCATGTTGCCCTCTAAAGTGTGTGCATGTGCCATATTTATCATGCATTTTTATGACTTTTGATATTTTTAGAATTTTAAAAATATGGAAAAGGGAGAGAGAGGGCTCTCATGCGCATGTGGTGAGAGGGCAAATGCATGTCTCCTCATGGCATCCGCATGTGGAGAGAGAGTGAATGAATGGACGTGGAGAGAGAGGTGAACGAATGCATGTTCCATCCCTTAGAATATTTCAGGTTTTGGGCTCCAACGGGCGACCTTCAAAGAGGGGGCTACCTTTTCAGAGACCGAGGTCACTGACGCCAAGCCGCTTTTAGGCCATAATCGACCTCCTGAATGAATGGGGTGGGGTACCGATGGTCATCTGCTGTGAATTTTGGTAGTTCCTTCCCAATTTGGACCCTCCCGATCGGCTCTTTGTACAAGAATATTATTCCGGGAAGCGCGCACGTAGAAATATACATCGCAAGGACTTCAAACTTGCTACTTAAGGTTTTTCAGGAATTCCGGATCATTTGGCGGCCATCCGCATGTCTAATTCCAGCCCGAAATGGTACCTGTAGGCTTTCGGGCCCTTTGGGTCAGCTCTAGACGGGGCAAAACGCATTTCGGTGCGCGCAGGTAAGGATATGCATCGCGCGACTTTGAAACTTGCAGGTTAAGGGTTTTTAGGGCGTTTTGGATCATTTGGTAGTAATCCGCATGTCCGACTTTGCCCCGAAATAACATTTATAGGTTTCGGTCATGATCACGCATGTTAGGGTTGCACTGGCATTTTTCGAGTATTTTGGATCTCGAAATCAGTCCAAATCATCGTAGATGGATCACCGAATACTATTTTATAATGGGTACGAATTTGAGCCCCAACATCTACAAACTCTGACAATCTCAGGAAGTAACAGTTTACATTGCCTACATCTCTAGGGAACCAAAGGGTTCTCACGCAAGTCAATCTCGAGACATCGGTCAAAGCATTGGCCGAAGCCCCAGTTCTGATTCCTATATCCCGACACAAAATCCAGATACACTCACAAGACAACTCATGGCACAATAGATTTTCAAAAGTTTTCTTCTTTTCATTAAAAACATCATATTTCTTTTACATATATCATGTCATCTTTTTCAAAAAATACAAAAAAATGCATCATCATCAATCATATACTATGCAAAAAGGATGTATAGATGGCCAACACAATCAATCTCTACCCTCCTCCTCAGCCATATCAGGTAAGTCATCCGACTCATAATGAAGTAGCCTCGCTCTCAACCTGCTCACCTCCATACTCAGGTAGTGCACCTCATCGCTCTCAGGGATACGGACCGCTGTCTCCTCATCAGACAACCTCTGATCGGCAACCAATCTCCTCGACATCATCTCACAATGATACCGAAGTGCGGAAATCTCAAAACAGCAAATGGCCATGAGTGGCCAAAAGGAAACCAGGATCGATGAATGGGCGCTCCTCAAAAGGCTCATATGAACCAGATGAAGAGCCGGCATCTCCAAGGATATCCTGCTCATCCTCATCGGCAGTCTGGTGCCAACAAGGGATACGTCGATACAGAGACTGCTTAGCAACCCAGTACTGATATGGGGCAGTCGCCATCGGAAAAGCCCGCAACTCAAAACCAAGCAGATCGGCAGTCAAGTAACTCTCCTAGGATCCGTCAACTCGGGTCCTAAAGTCAGATAATCTAGATGGAAGTGCTCGACGCTCGATACCCGTGAAAGCAAAAAGAGGAACATCCTGCTCGTACCCAAACTGCCGCAGGAACCGGATAGGGTGGTAAGAAAAGTAAGATCGAAAGCCTACCAGCATCAGAGGAAGGCGGTGATCATCGCAAAGCACTGGAGGAAGTGAAAGCCAAGATGACTCCCAACGACATTCCAGTCACGAAGTTCAGCGAACATTCGGCGATACAAGGGCTCACTCATCCTAGCCGTATGAGGAAGAAATTCCATGATATGTCGCATAAGGTCTGGGCGACGGGTGCCAAGAAATGGTACAGGAACAGTCAGCGAAAGACGCTCCCATAGCCAGACCTGATCACAAGAAGGAAAAGAAGTTCAGCTAGGGCAGAGCAATTCTCAAAAGACAAGAAAGAAAAGAAAGGCGCAGAAAAGATACCTGAAGAAATGCACAGCAGCCGCGAAGGACACGAGTGCGGCCCAGGGCACAGTCAGTCAGCCCATTAAACAACTCTGCCGGGATGAGAGAAATGATCCCCTGACGTCGAATAACTCGGCTCATCACCTCAAAAAGCAAAGGAGTCTGGGACCTGCGTCATCTTGAGAATAGCACCTCAGTTATCAAGCAAAACATCAGTGCATATCGAGCAAGAATAGACCCTGCCACACTCCGAGGACCCGAAAAGAGATCATACAGCAGATCCAAGGAGAACACTACATCATCCTGGCCGGCAGCTGCAGGCTGAACCAGATAAGGGATCCCAAACCAGTTTTGCGGTGTGGCAGTCTTTGGCGAAAAATACTGAGAATAATCCCAAGGAAGACCAGTCAAACGCGTAAGCTCTTCCAAAGAGGGTCCCATCTCCATGTCGTTGAACACAAACAAGGTCAACGAAGGGACCCAGTCAATCAGTGTGGCCCCGAGCATCCTCAGTCAATGTCAACTCTAGCCATATGGTTCAGACTGCCGAAGCCATAGTACTCCAAATCTCGAATCTCATAATCTGACAAGCTGTCAAGCCAAGCAAGCAGTCCTGGCGAGCAAGAAGGACGAGGAAGCAGCTGACAAGTCCTCACGGGTACCCCCTCTAGAATAAAAGGCCCAGAAATCAATGACAGCTCATCAAGGATCGGAAGATCAACGGGCGAAGGAGAAGGAAAAGCTGGAACCTCTGCAGACTCAACAGCCCTTGACCTGTCCCCAGTAACGACTATGTCTGATATAGTCGCGTCACTGTCTGAAACTGTCACGACCTCAGCCGCATGGAAAGACTCACCCACCTCGTGAATGGAGTGCGCAAAGGACCGACGATCAGGAGAAGGACGGTACTCTCCATCGAGAGGACTATCAGCAAAAATCACACCGCACATCATGGCATCCTGACCAATCTGACCGTAAAAAAATTTCCATCATCATAGAGGTCATGACCTGATGTTCAGCTTAAACTTGATTACATCCTGCAAAAGGCCTCTCCGTGATAATCATTCAGGAAATTTTAGACATCTGAACCATCAAGAAAGGCCTCGGCAAATCCGATCGAAGAATCAATGGTCAGATCTGGACCTGCGGCCCTCTCCAACATAAAGTCGTGAATCCAATCATCATCCTGTCCAGTCAAAGGGGTCATCGAGGCATCCACACCATCCATCATCAAGGGGACATCATCGATGATCACATCAAGTCCACTCAAGCAAGTATGCCGCACATCTCGGCCATCATCAAGAGCATCCAAACCGTCAAAGGTATCATCTGAACCATCCATTCCATTCAAACATGAGATCAGCCCATCTATGTCCATCATAGCCCCATCACCACCATCAATGGCATCATCCATGTGGCCCACACTCAAGGGATGCATAGCCTCACCTATGTCCCGTCCCCCTCATCCCATCCATACCATCCATTCCTCCCATAATCAATGCTCCATTCAAATCTGAAATTTCAGCATGGCTGCCATTAATGGGGCCATTCAAAGCTCTACCAACCACCATCCTTAAATCCCCATCAATGCCCCCATTCAATGCTTCATCTACACCATCAATCAAAAGCATTTCACCATCATTAAAGCCTTCACCACTTTCTAAAGTGTGGGACCCATCATGGATAGCCCCCACAGCCCCTAAATCTCCACCGTCCATTGCTTGAGAAAAGACAAACCAAGAAGAAGACAAAAGGAGAAGGAAAGAAGGGACAAAGAAGAGATTCATAGCTTAATCGAAAAATCAGGTACAGGGATGAGGGAGACAGCGGCCAGGAGAATGTTCTCACTGTCCGAACCAGAGCCAGCCCAGACCGCATAAGAGGCGAGTCTTGGGCGGCCCGCTGTGGGCCTCCCGTACGGACGCGCTCCCTCTCTCTCCGCGGGATTGGCTCCACAGTTGTTGGTAGGTGAGGCTGACAGTCCACGTCAGCAGATGGCACCCTGAGGGCCGCCCAAGGCTCTAATCCACTCCGAATTTCGTTTAAGGATGATCAGAATCATCTGGAAGGTACCCCACCTGTCCAATCATGAAGTATTCGGCCAGTACGGGTCAGATCAAGCCAAAAAGAAGGAAAATTGATCAAGAGGGGCCCACAAGCAATCTGAGCCATTCAAAGACTAGATCATCATGATCTAAACCATGGAAAAGCTTGCATGAGCCATCAAATAGCAAGATCGAAGGCTTGATCATCAAGAAAGAGGGCCAGAATCCAAGATCTGACATCAAATGGGTCCACATAGCTGAAAAGAGCAATCTGAGCCGCTCAAGTCATCATCCACACCATGGGAAGCCTCTTAGCCTCACAAAACATCAAGAAAAGGCGCTCCAAAGCAAAGCTGAGATCTAGAAGGGTCCCACAGGGCCAAATCAAGCAATCCGAACCGTTCAAGTCATCATCCATGCAGTTAAGAAGTCTCATCTCCCACAAATCATTAAAGAATGAGTCAGAAATCAAAGCATCCAGGCATCAGTCAAGTAATTCGAGACAAATTGAGGTTGTATATTCATTCAGAAAGTCTTGATGCATCAGAAAGATAAAAACAAAAGGGTTTTACAAGATAAGAAGGCCATACAAAGCTGAATACAAAAGCAGGCTACAGGTCACCAACATAGTCGTCGTCATCCCTCCTCTCATCCCGCTTCCGACGATGAAGGTCCATCAGAGGAGCTGTCACAAATCCGCCATCATATCTGTGACGACCCCCTGGAACATAGAGTGGAGGAAGCAGAGGCCCCTGTCCGTGCAGCAAGTACCACTCGTCATAGTCACGATCCGGGATCGTGAAACGAAACCCGGGCTGGCCCACAAGAGCATCAGCTATCTCATCAGCTGGGATCTGAGCAGTCGGAGGAGGTGCGGAACAAGGGACTCGAGCCACCCAAGTAATCTGTTGAAGCAGCCTCTCACCCAGATACCACTGCAATGATTGAGTGTCAGAAAGCATGATCCGAAGGCATGAAGAATCATATGCCTCCACACGCTGAGGGGGTATAGTAGAGAGGAAAGTTGGCGTACGGCATCCGAGCGAACTACAACAAATGAGGTCATCACAATCAGCCACAGAGCAGCACAAGGGATAAGAAAAAATAAGATACTTACATCCTCGACGGTCAATCCGTCTATGTCAGCGCGCCAATTGTCCCCAGATACACGAGAGTTCCGTTGACGATTTTGCTGATGCCAGTACTTATGGCGATACAAAGACGACTCAATGTCATCTCGTATCCTCAGCGCGAGATGGGAAAAATGATCATAAAAGCAAGTCTGGGCAAGGACACACGTAACGATCAGAGAAAGAAAGAAGGCAAATGTCTCCAGGGAAGGTTCAAAAGAATACCTCTACGACAGGCTAGAAACCTGTGAAGGACTGGCTATTCCGAGAGGTCTTGTCCAAACCCAGGAAAACATGAGTCAAGATAGCCCTGTTCCAATTGTAGGGATGGTAAAGATCCTCAACCAAACAAAGAAATTTAGGATCGTTCCTCTCGTTCGCGTGACAGAAAAGGAAGGACCCGAAGGCGTAAGCAATCATGGCCCGTGCTTTGTGGAGGGCCTCTAGCTCGGTAGTAGGGGTGACGGTAGCAAAAGTGTTGTAGAACCATCGCAATTTTACTTGATGGCCCTGGAATTCATCCTCAGGTGGGACGTCACCTACAAGCCGTAGCCAGTCAGTGGAAGTGATGGGAGCGAGAGAGCCGACCTAGGGAACAACTGTCCCATGGAATGGAAAACCGATTTGCACATATATATATATCCAGGGGAGTTATTCCCCACTCACCACAAGGGAGTTGAAAGGTGTGGGTCTCATCCCGCCACCTCTCACAAAGAGCCGCAAGCAGCATGTGGTTGGCATTGTTGTTATGGAAGCGCAAGGTAAGGAGGCCAACAAAAGGAGTGTCAGCCAGAACTCGTTCAAGCAAAGGTTGTGGGTGTTTCACCCAGTCATCCCAATGATCTCTGGTACCTCGACCCTTGATGGAGGGAAGAGGTTGGTGCTCCTTAGCCAAGGAACACATATGGGCCCCTCGGCGGATAATGAAGGCCAGATCATCCTCATCGATCACCCGTCGTCTTCTTGTACCATCCGCCATTAATCCTACAAGCTTGGCAAGGTAAGTCCCTATTCTTTACCCGTTAAGATCCAAATTATCATCCAGGAAACCCATGGGTTTGGACTCACATTCAAATGCAAAAACTAAAAGTCCAACTCCATGTGTCACCTAGGATATGTATTGGGCCCATTGAAGAAAGCAAGGCCCACCTTAAAAAGGGTTGCATGCCATGCCTTAGGAAAGGAAAGTTCATCGTCCAAGGACACATTTTGGACAACAAATGCACTTAAGTATCATGAGATCAACAAGGGATAAAGATACAACTTCACATGAGAAGTCCCTCTTCAAAGTCCATATGTGGCCAAGGATTGGTTCACTTTTTATAACAAGGCCATGATTCTCATTTAAGATGTTCCCATCTTTTTACACATGTACATGGACAAGTGGGGAATAGGAAGGAAATGGGCCCCAAGAGCAACCCAAATGCCCCACCTCAATGGATTGAAGGGATCACATAACCCATTTGAAGAACATGAGGACCCATTCATGGGTTAACCATGGGCAACCCTATGTGCATCATCTTGATGAAAGTTTTGACCATGAGAGTACAACATGGCGGTCTACCCACAAACATATGAATCCAAGAAGCCAATGGTAAAAAAAATTTGATGCACATAGCCCACATGAAGAACCAAAGTTGGAAATGTCCATGTAAGGACAAGTTTGGGCAACTTATGTGCATCAATTGCTTTACAAAAGGGGACCATTTAAGCACAAGAGGGCATGGCTTGATGAGTCACCCAACCATCATGAAAATGGCTAAGAATGATATACATAGCCCACTTGAAGATCAAAATCCAAAATGCCCTAAAGCATGGGCAAAAATTGGGCAACTTATGGGTATCATTCTTTCCCACAAATTGAAAGAGAAATCACTCATCTTTAGGGATGATGGTGGATGACCCACCAAGCACCCCAAGAGAAGTTCAAGAAGCTATGGTTGTGTAGATAGCCCACTTGATGAAAGTCATCCTATTGAGGTCGGTAACATTAAAGGAAACTCTTGAGAACCACTTCCTACCACAAGAAAAATCATTTGAACTTAGTGAGATTGTTGAAACAACTCACTCATGAGGCTTGTAGGTGATCTAGTAACCCAAGTCCTCCATCCATCCAAAGAAAAGGCATGAAGAAAAAGAATCCCACATGAACAAAGTATAGTGGTGCACACATGACTTAAAGAAATTCATAAGTTTCAAAGAGGGCCCAAAAGCCCATCCATATGGAAAGCTCCAAGGGACCCACCACACTTTGTACATAAGGGTGTACATCATAATCGAGAGATGGTGGAAGATTTGGGCTACTTGACCACAAAGTCCCAACTAAGAAATCTAGCCCACTTGAGATCCAAGTGAAGAATAGGCTAGTCACCTTTGTCCATACACATGTGAAGAAAGATGGGGCCACCCAAAGTGAGCCCTATGAGCCCAAAAATTGAGGTGGGCCCTACCATTCCCATGGGCTCAAACCTTAAAAAGAAGATGGAAAAGAAAAGGAAGCTCCAAAGGAAATGACAAGAAAGAGAAAGCAAGAGGGAGCCCAAATGAGCATTGGGCCCATCAAATACACCAAGGGCCATGACTTCACTTTGAGCCCATTTGATACACACGAAAAATGGCCCAACTCCCATGAAGAAAGATAGGATATCTTGCCATGCACACTTGATGGACATGGTAAAATTACCCTTTACATACACATGAAGGGAGTGTGAAAGAAGAAAAGAAAAGAATGAAATGGAAGCTTGCAATGTCCTTCTCCATGCACCACCTTTAGAAGAGATTGAAGATCTAGAAAAAGGCCAAAAAGACATGGGCCCACCTTGGCTCCCTTGGTATATCTACATGGAGAAAAGAAAGGAGACATAAGAAGAGACAATGAAGAAGGAAAAAGACAAGAGAGAAAAGGGAGTGGTCCATACCTTTACGACTCACCAAAGGAGGACCACCTTGCTGTCCCAAAGCTTCACTAAGGCACACCACTTGAAAAGAGCAAGAAACCACCAAAAGAAAGAGAAAAGCTTGAAGAAAGAGAGAGTATGAGAGAGAGGAGAGAGAGATTGCACGTTGGAGGGGCCAAGGGTGCCTCATGTTATATAGAAAAGGGGAGGGCACCCCTTTACCCGACCCACTGGAAAGACCAGTGGGCAGAGACGGTTTGGGCGGCACCCAGGGGGCCGTCCGTCCTCCCACCTGGTTGAAACGACCCCCTCACCCCCTCTCCTTGGGAAGAACTCCTCCTTGGGAAGGGTGGTTGCAAGTGAATCTTGTACCTCCATGTAAGAAAGAAGTGATGGAAGAGAAGGATGAGAAAAAGTAAGAAATCTCACCAAAATCTCATCTTGTGAGAAATTGGGGAGAAATTGGCTTGATAATGTGGAAAAGTTCCATAAAATTTTCAAGGAAAAGAAAAATAATTGACTTGGTCAAACAGTGATCTCAACCGTCCAAAGTCATGGCCTAATTATCTGAACCATTCTAAGAAGAATCCCCGGAATCTCCAACCTTGATTACTGCCTACTATACAGTTTTGGGTCCGAAGATCTTAAACTACGTTGGGATCGACATCCCGAGAGATTTTCAATAAAAACTGGTAGCGGTGATCGTTCGAATCAAGATTCGACGACACCGGACATTTTTCAAAAATCACAAAAAATGCATTACCATTCTCGCTCCTAAATTCTGGGTCCGAAGACCTTAAACTACGTCGAGATCAACATCCCGAGAGATTTTTAATAAAACTGGCATCGATCCCAGCCGTTCGAGCTAGGATCTGATGACCTGAATCATTTCAAAAAATCAAAAAAATGTGTTGTCCTATTCTATACAAATTTTTGGTCCGAAGACCTTAAACTACGTCGGGACCAAAATCCTGAGAGATTTCCAATAAAAGCCAGTGTTAATCTTGATCGCTCAAATTGGGATTTGACAGCCTGGAACATTTTTTTAAAAAAATCACAAAAAGAATGTATGTTCAGCATGTACATATTCTTGGTCTGAAGACCTTAAACTACACTGGGATTAATTTCTCGAGGGACCTTTTCTTGCTTTCAACAAAAAACCGGCATCGGCCTCAACCGCTGGGATCAAGGTTCGATAACCCGGATCATTTCCAAAAATACCAAAAAGATTTTGAGCTTTCCATAAAAACCAGTATCAGTCTCAATCACTTGAGTTGAAGTCTGGACCCTTTTAAAAAAAAAAAAAAAATAAAAAATTCACCATCAATTTCAACTACACAAATTCATCCCCAGCAGTCCGAAGCGTAAAACTACACTAGGATTAACTTCTCGGGGTTTTCTTTCCAACCTGTTCCGGACATGGCTGACAGTTGATCGAACGGGTGTCCGGAATCTTCTAAACAGGTAAAGGCTGAGGCGGGTAGAACCCCGCAATCCTATTCGTGTTGAACGCACAGTGATAGACAACCTTGATTTGGAAGTCGCTGTTGAATCTGAAGGATGTTCCCTGTTCCTAAAACTCATGAAGGGGATAAGGCAGTTGGGAGGTGGAGCGCACCCTCACGGAATTGTGAGCAATGTAAGGCCCCAAACTGGATTGACAAAGGGAATGTGAGGATGTGGCTCATTCTGTGGCCGAAGGAGTCCGTTAGACAATACATGGTCTATGTGCATTGCACATGAGGAACAGGCAACTTTGTGGGTGTGTTAATTGAAAACCCTCAAAATCTCCTCATCCGAAGATGTAAAACTACGGCACTTAACTGTGTGAGACTCGTCTTGCTCGCTGACGTGAAATGGATCGGGTGCCTTACTAGCAGTAGAAGCTGGAAGTGGATGAAAATTCCACACATTTCCCTGCATTTCAGAAAAATTAGAAAAATACCAAAACATAACAAAATCATCTTTCAAAAATCACAAAATATTTCCCTTGCTTTCAAGCCAAATATTCCCAAATCACAAAAATATTTCATTTGTTTTCAATAACCAATCTTTATCCTGACCCAGGTAAAAGATTCGGACCAAATATTTGCAAAAAATCAGAAAAAATTGTCACTACCCCCCAACAATGCACTTCAGGAGTCTCGAACTCCGCTCACTCATTTGCCAGTTTGGGATGACGGATCCGATCGCCCGCAAATTGGAATCTTGACCAAAACTGGCGACCAAGCACCATCTCGATCGTATCCATTCACAGAAGAACATTTTGAGGTCTGATAACATCCTTCGTCCATTCTCATTAGCAAAGAAACAGCATCTTAGGACAATGGACCTGATCGACCACGGGTCGGGATCTTGACCAACCCGCTGACCAAACATCTGCATAAAGAAGAAAGAAATCCCCAGGGGAGCACAACCCTGCAAGAAATAAGCTCAAAGTTCTCTGCATCTCCAACAAAAGTAAAATCATCAACTGAAAGAGAATGAGCCAACCCATGCATCCATCATCAAATATGCATTTCCATGCATCAGCATCCATCACATTACTCATCATGTTTACCTGCTTTCAAATAAAGGTCGGTTAGCCAAAGACCCCACAAGCATCCCTAGTGGAGGCACGTGCAAACCAGATTTCCATTTCAAAAAGATAAAAAATATATTCCTATTTGTAAATAAAAACCCCACGGAGTATCACTCCCCAAAGTGGGTATCTTTTCAAAAAAAATTCCCAGTAGAGCGTTCTGAAAGTGCGGTTTTACCGCTTGTAGAGTCACTTGGAGATATGTCTATGGACCTAGAGGGGGGGTGAATAGGACCTTTTGAAATTCTTTTCGCCTACTTATGCAATTCAACAAGTTTAAGCTAGGTAAGCAAGAACACCTTGGCTTCCAAGCCTTGGTGGGTCCAATCACAAGACTAGCAAGAGTTAAGCAATAACCAACCCTAGTCTAAGCATGCATAGGTAAGAAAATGATTCAACTAATTAAGCTACTAACCTATGCACCTTGTGTAGACTTATGAGATTGGATCAATGAGCTCAAGTCTACACAAGTAGTGAAGGTACATCTTGTGCAAGGATGCCTAAAAAGTGCCTAGCATGCATTCATATCAATCATTCATAATTAAGCAATTAAACTAACAATGCAAAGATATCAATGTGCTCAATAACAATCACAAACACAAGGATGTATAGTGGTTCGACTACGTGTCTAATCCACTCCCGGTTCAAGTACTCAACCCCTTTGAGCACACCGGCATTCACTATCGGAGGTTTTAAATGAGGTTCACCTCTCAACCTTTACACGGAGGTTTTATCGGTTCACCTCTCAACCGTATCCGGAGTTTTAGACATAGGCTAACTCTCAACCTTATCGCACGTTTACTCCCGTGTCGGAGGCTCCCCCTTGGAGACTTAGTTTAGGCTCGGCTGACGGGCCAAGGAACGGCTAACGTCCCTAAGGCGAGTTGACAAACAAACTCTAAAATGGACTCTCAAATGAGACAACTTACTTGTCGGATGAGCCCCTTGTTTAGCGCCGTATTGGGTAGCTTGATCTTTGCTCTTCCGTGCTTCAATCAGCTTCCCTTTGCTCCCTCGATCGTGCCGCCGTTGCGTTGCCAATGCCCTCAGCCACATTCGATCAAACACCTTGCATGCGATGCCTTGAAATGCCCAAGGTGCTAGGAGAATGGGTGAATCTCATACATGGGATGTGTAGGATGTTCCAACTAGGAGATTCACCTAGAGAGTCTTCTAGAGGTCTTGGACAAAGGATATACCTATGTGGAATAGTGTCACACCTCTAGATTTGAGAGAGGAATCAAGTCATTTCTTGATAGCATTTGAATGCCCATACTTGTGTTTGAAACACAAGGGATATGACTTGACAACCTCCTCTTTGAGGCCCCAAATGATGTATAAGATGAGTATGGAATGGGCTCTCTAAAACCTCTCTCTATGACCCAAGAATGGAGCTCCATATTTATAGAAAAGAGGCTCCAACGGTCATAAAACGGCCATAAAACGGCCTTCCCCGACCGGTCATGACCGGTCGGACTCCCCTGCTGAAGGAAGACCAATGTACAAGCCAAAAACATGGGCCGACCGGTCATGACCGGTCGGACCCCCTTGCTGGACAGGCTGCAGATCTTCAGGCCGACCGGTCATGACCGGTCGGCCCCACTAGCTGGATGAAGGAAAACTCCAGGCCGACCGGTCATGACCGGTCGGCAGTGCCTGCTGATCACTTGGCGTTATAGAAGGCCGACCGGTTATGACCGGTCGGCTGTTCATTGAAACGGCAGCCAAACTGCTGGCCGACCGGTCATGACCGGTCGGACCAACCTGGTTCTCCCCACATAAAGAGCTGAACTTCACTCTCTCCAGCCTATTCATATTGACCTAGGTTAGGGTGATCAAATGGGACACCTAGGGCCTATCTATGATGACTAAATGTACTCCAATATGGTCAAGGTCATCAAGGATACAAAGGGGATAGGTTTTGGTCGAGGTTAAGGCACCAAGGCATCTCATATACCTGAATCTTCTTCCTCGATGCAGCTGGACGTCTTGAGTCTTCTATCTTCATCTTCTTTGGGCTCAACCGACTCTAGACTCACTGCTGTAAGTGATTGACAAACAAGGTGCACTAGTATGCCACGGAAAAGTGCACTAACAATCTCCCCCTTTGTCAATTACTTACAAAAACTTAACCTACCAAAACAAATTACATGAACAAGAGATTACATTAATAAAACATAAAATACAGGACTCTTGACATGTCTAAACTATGCTGCTCCGCTTCAGTTTGCTCCCCCACAACCTGTCAATCCCTACATCACAAAACATAGCAAACTAGTTTTGGTGGGATTTGATCTTTCTCCCCCTTTTTGTTAGCAATTGACAAACTATTCTCTCCCCCTTAATGATATACCAATGAAGTTAAGGTAAGAGGAGATAGTGTGTCGCAGTTATAACTATAAGCACATGCTAGAAGGAGAGTGTAGAGTGCATGAATCATAAGTACATGGAGCAAGCTAAGAAACATGATTAACAAGAAATGTGACTATTCAGGCAAGATTAATCATGCAATTGGTCAAGGATATACATTTGCAATGAAGCACAAAGGGCTTATAGCCCAATCAACCATCCTCCCCTAGTGGTATATCAAGACCAATACTAAGCAAAGATTAGCATACATGAAGCATAAAACTCAAGATGATTAGCTAATCTAAGCAGGATGACAATCTAGCAAGCAAATGTATTAATTAAAAGCAAGGCTAAATCATCAAAATCCGGGCGAATGAGGCTGGAATCCTCTGATTTGCCCATACACACAGAAATGAGGCTGAAATCCTCAGATTTTCCAATAAAAGCATAACTAGCTACCCTCTCTAACCATGTTCAGTTTAAAAAGCCAAAGGGTAGCAAAGTTCCTCAACACCCTCATAGAATGTAGCATGAGGTGAGGGGTTGGGAACTCCTCCTTCATCTAGAAGGGATAACGGTTGGGATCCCCTCTTAGATAATCTGGTAAAGGGGTCGTGATGGAGGCCGAGAGAGCAAGATCATAATGTTGGCTCTCATCATCAGATTCGGACTCCTCCGTATCATCCCAAGTGGCAGCCATTGCCTTTTTACCTTTCGGTTTAGGCCCTTCCGGACATTCCGGGGCAATATGGCCATGACGACCACAACCGTAACAACGGACAGATGAAGGTATGGATGATTTTCCTGTACGTTTATCACCCTTCTTGTCCTTCTTGTCACGGCTATTCCCTCTATCAAATTTGAGGAATCTCTTAAATTTTTTGTTCAATTGTTCTTCCTCATCATCCTCATCATCGCTATCATCCTCCGTCTCACTTTTGATTTTCTTGTGTCTGTGAGAGGACTTGAAGGCGATGTTTTTCCTTCTAGAGGGGGCTTTAAAGCCAAGCTCAAAGGTTTGTAGGGAACCTATGAGTTCTTCAACTTTCATTGTATTAAGATCCCTACACTCTTCAATGGTGGTGACTTTAGAAGAGAACCGTTCCGGAAGCGATCTCAGAATTTTCCTACAAAGCCTATGTTCCGGAACCGGATCCCCTAAGCCCCACATATCATTTGTGATTTTGTTCAGTTTGGTATAAAATTCAGTAAACGTTTCATCCTCCTCCATAATAATATTTTCAAAGAGAGTGGAGAGGCGCTGGAGTTTAGAATTTTTAACAACATTTGTTCCTTCATGGGTAACTTCCAGAATATCCCATGCTTGTTTACTGGTAGTGCAATTTTGGATCCGACCAAATTCTTCTCTCGATACTGAACAAAATATGGCATTCAGGCCTTTGGCATTATTAATACGTTGAGCTTTTTCATGAGCAGTCCACAATGCCTTGTCTTTTGGCCTGAGAACATCCGGCTCACCCTCCTTAGAAATAGTAACCATTGGGGGTTCATATCCAAAGTCAACCATGTCCCTCACATCCGAATCAATGGATTCCAAGAAGATGCGCATTCGGGCTTTCCAATATGGATAATTTGACCCATCAAAGAAAGGAGGCTTAGTGACGGATGAAGAGTCCTCTCTAGACATATTTTCAAGTTTCTCTTTAGGATCTACCTCTAGGCAATTAAGCCCTTAAAGAGGAACCCTCTCTGATACCAATTGAAATTGCGGTTTTCACCGCTAGATGAGATACTTGGAGATATGTCTATGGACCTAGAGGGGGGGTGAATAGGACCTTTTGAAATTCTTTTCGCCTACTTATGCAATTCAACAAGTTTAAGCTAGGTAAGCAAGAACACCTTGGCTTCCAAGCCTTGGTGGGTCCAATCACAAGACTAGCAAGAGTTAAGCAATAACCAACCCTAGTCTAAGCATGCATAGGTAAGAAAATGATTCAACTAATTAAGCTACTAACCTATGCACCTTGTGTAGACTTATGAGATTGGATCAATGAGCTCAAGTCTACACAAGTAGTGAAGGTACATCTTTTGCAAGGATGCCTAAAAAGTGCCTAGCATGCATTCATATCAATCATTCATAATTAAGCAATTAAACTAACAATGCAAAGATATCAATGTGCTCAATAACAATCACAAACACAAGGATGTATAGTGGTTCGACTACGTGTCTAATCCACTCCCGGTTCAAGTACTCAACCCCTTTGAGCACACCGGCATTCACTATCGGAGGTTTTAAATGAGGTTCACCTCTCAACCTTTACACGGAGGTTTTATCGGTTCACCTCTCAACCGTATCCGGAGTTTTAGACATAGGCTAACTCTCAACCTTATCGCACGTTTACTCCCGTGTCGGAGGCTCCCCCTTGGAGACTTAGTTTAGGCCCGGCTGACGGGCCAAGGAACGGCTAACGTCCCTAAGGCGAGTTGACAAACAAACTCTAAAATGGACTCTCAAATGAGACAACTTACTTGTCGGATGAGCCCCTTGTTTAGCGCCGTATTGGGTAGCTTGATCTTTGCTCTTCCGTGCTTCAATCAGCTTCCCTTTGCTCCCTCGATCGTGCCGCCGTTGCGTTGCCAATGCCTCAGCCACATTCGATCAAACACCTTGCATGCGATGCCTTGAAATGCCCAAGGTGCTAGGAGAATGGGTGAATCTCATACATGGGATGTGTAGGATGTTCCAACTAGGAGATTCACCTAGAGAGTCTTCTAGAGGTCTTGGACAAAGGATATACCTATGTGGAATAGTGTCACACCTCTAGATTTGAGAGAGGAATCAAGTCATTTCTTGATAGCATTTGAATGCCCATACTTGTGTTTGAAACACAAGGGATATGACTTGACAACCTCCTCTTTGAGGCCCCAAATGATGTATAAGATGAGTATGGAACGGGCTCTCTAAAACCTCTCTCTATGACCCAAGAATGGAGCTCCATATTTATAGAAAAGAGGCTCCAACGGTCATAAAACGGCCATAAAACGGCCTGCCCCGACCGGTCATGACCGGTCGAACTCCCCTGCTGAAGGAAGACCAATGTACAAGCCAAAAACATGGGCCGACCGGTCATGACCGGTCGGACCCCCTTGCTGGACAGGCTGCAGATCTTCAGGCCGACCGGTCATGACCGGTCGGCCCCACTAGCTGGATGAAGGAAAACTCCAGGCCGACCGGTCATGACCGGTCGGCAGTGCCTGCTGATCACTTGGCGTTATAGAAGGCCGACCGGTCATGACCGGTCGGCTGTTCATTGAAACGGCAGCCAAACTGCTGGCCGACCGGTCATGACCGGTCGGACCAACCTGGTTCTCCCCACATAAAGAGCTGAACTTCACTCTCTCCAGCCTATTCATATTGACCTAGGTTAGGGTGATCAAATGGGACACCTAGGGCCTATCTATGATGACTAAATGTACTCCAATATGGTCAAGGTCATCAAGGATACAAAGGGGATAGGTTTTGGTCGAGGTTAAGGCACCAAGGCATCTCATATACCTGAATCTTCTTCCTCGATGCAGCTGGACGTCTTGAGTCTTCTATCTTCATCTTCTTTGGGCTCAACCGACTCTAGACTCACTGCTGTAAGTGATTGACAAACAAGGTGCACTAGTATGCCACGGAAAAGTGCACTAACAGGATCCACTTTTTATAGGTTTCAATGCATCAACACAACTAGGTCTCTCATGACTCAATCGGAATCAAATTCCTTTCTCTATCCGATTGGAATATAGAGCGGTTAAACCAACAATCATCTGGAACAAGTGCTCATTCATTGATTTGATTCCCACAACCATGCTCAGGCCTTGGGCACACTCAATTGTATAGGCCAAGCCTCTTTCCAATCTAGTTGAGATTCATAACCATAGCTTTCACCAAGTCCTGTCACTAGACCTGATTACAACTCATGATTAAAACTCTAATTAAATCAGAATGAATCAATAAACAACTATTCTAGATTATACACAAAAGATAAGAACTTTAGTTGCATGAGTTCCCACATGAAAATCGGGCCATTGCATATGTTGTAGGCCAATACAGTCTGACAAGAAGTGAAGGGTCGCGACCATATGAATGCGAGGAGTCCAGGTCGTGCTCGCGATAAGGGGTCGCGTCTCCTGGATGCGAGCAGCTCGGCTCGTGCTCTTCAGAAGGGGTCACGTCTCCCGGATGCGAGCAGCTCGGCTCGTGCTCTTCAGAAGGGGTCACGTCTCCCGGATGCGAGCAGCTCGGCTCGTGCTCTTCAGAAGGGGTCGCGTATCCCTGATGCGAGCAGTTCGGCTCGTGCTCTTCAAAAGAGGTCGCATCTCCCGGATGCGAGCAGCTCTGCTCGGGCTCGTCAGGAGGGGTCGCACCTCACGAAAGCGAGCATCCCTGACACGAGCAGCTCCCGACATCAGAATAGCCCTGAGTCTTCGTTTTTGGTTTGGATGGTCTTCGGCACTAGCACCCGATTCCCGTCGAGCAATTTCCCCAATCCCTCTGCGACACTAAGTAGGGCTACATCCAGTTCGATGGTTTCCGTCTTGTTGGCGTCTCCTTCCTTTTCGGAGGCTATGACTCCAACTACGGGCGTCTCCTTCCTTTTCGGAGGCTATGACTCCAACTATGGGCGTCTCCTTCCTTTTCGGAGGCTATGACTCCAACTACGGCTTCCAGTTTATCATGACATGTCAGCGCTATTACCACGCTTACTGGCAGCCTGTATAGGTTGGCTTTTGGGTTTATCTTCTTTAAATGGATCCGGATCTTAAGGGATTGCCATCAAGGGGCGTGATTGTTGGAGTAAATCATTGGGTTGGATCTGACTCGAAAGATAGGATCTTATCCCATGATTTCAGCGGATCTGACTCGAAAGATAGGATCTTATCCCATGATTTCAGCAAGATCTCAGTATCGTACGCAACATCAACGGGATTTCGACATCTTACGTAACAAATTGGATTGTTTCAGATCTATATAAAGGGGTGGCTCCATTAAGAGTAGGTACACGCAGAACATTCAATCTTGGTCCCGTTTTTGCTTAGCTTCTCTTCTTACGGTGGCCTAACTTAAGCATCGCAGGGCTAACGGCTGGTCCCCAGCCACCCTTATTTGCTGTTCCGTTTCAGGTCTGGTGGTGGAAGTCCCTGCTGGAGTGAAGGAGGAAAGTCGGAGGGTCTCGTTACAAAATCTGACGTTAACAGTTTGGCGCCGTCTGTGGGAACGACTTGATCGTCAAAATCAATCGTGTTAACCACCGATCAAAATCCTTCGGTGATGCCTCCTAAAAAGGCGGTTCATCCTTCAACTTCGAGGCAGGCACCACCTCCACCTGATGAGATGGAATCCGCACCTGCCCTCCCACCCGTTCCGACGGATATCCCTCAAGGAGCCCCAAATATGCCATCAACGAACCCATTATTGGAGGCCTCTGGAAATCAAGATGATGTCCTACGTTTCCTCGGAAACACTCTCCTAACTCTAAATGCCGGAGTTCAGGCGCTGTCAAATCGGCTAGATCAACACTTCCCTGAACCACAAAAACAACCCTCCGAAGGGTTACCACCGCAACCCATACCGGTAGCCTCCAGACATTCTATGGACGAACCACAGGTCCCGCCACTCGGCGGCCATCCCCCTGTACTGTCTCCACATTCCATACATTCCAGTTCGTCTCGACAACCTCAACCGCAAGGCTCCACCGCCGAAACATCTAGCTATACCATACCATGGGAAGGAGATCTCAAAAGAATCCAAGATCATTTTGATGTCATGGAACAGCGATACCAGGCAAATCGGCCATCTGCCGTCACGGCGGCGATACACCAATCTGAATCTCCCTTCGCCAGCGAGGTCATGGAAGCCCCATTACCCAGAAAATATCGAGCGCCTATTATCGCTCCGTACACAGGAATTGGCGACCCTCTGGAACATCTGGAAACATATAGGTCCCTCATGGAGTTGGAGGGACATGGTTCAGAAATCATGTGTAGGGCTTTTCCCCTTACATTGAAGGATGCAGCTCGTACGTGGTTCCGGGGGTTAAAGCCCCGTTCCATCAATTCCTTTTCCCAGTTATCAGAGATATTCCTTTCTCAATTCATGGGGAGTATTCGCATTAAGAAGCCAGCCTCCCATCTGATGAATCTGAAACAACAGCATGGGGAGACGATAAAGGAGTTCACAGTACGATTCACTGCAGAAGCCGTTCAAACTGAGGGTTACACTGAAGAAAAGGGTCTTACAGCCATCATTGCCGGAATAACAAGCGAGAAATTCAGGTTTGCCTTAGATAAAAGCCCGCCGAAAACTATGGCAGAATTCCAAGCCAAAGCTCAGAAATATATCAATGCAGAAGAAGTCGCATTAATACGCCATGGAGTACAGAGTAAGAAGCGCAAGCCAGAAGGAACCTCTTCTACAGATAAGAAATACCGTCGTGACCAGCGCGATCGTTCTCCCAAGAAGCCTTACTCTGGTAAATATCATAATTACACTCCTCTTAATCAGTCTCCTGAAAAGGTTCTAATGGAGATTAAACACAAGCCATATGTGAAGTGGCCTACAAAGATCAAATCCGATCCCGAGAAGAGGGACAAGAGCAAGTTCTGTTACTTTCACAAAGATCACGGGCATAGGACCCAGGACTGCATTTCTTTACAAGACCATATCAAAGCCCTTATTCGAAAAGGCCATCTCCAGGATTATGTTGCTCGTAAAAATCGATCACCAGAAAGGGCGAAGAAGTCATCTCGCCAAAAGGAACCACCTCATCATCAAACCGACCAGGAGGATGCCGAGCCCACGGGAGAAATTCGCACTATCGTCGGGGGACCAGCTTGCGGGGGTGACTCTCAAGCTTCAAGAAAGGCATACGCTCGAAAGGCGTCCAAAGAACCCCAGCAGATCTATTGGCTGGAACAAGCGTCCAACTCATCGAAAGCTAGCCATCCTCCAATTTCTTTCACCCTCGAAGATGCAGCAGGAATTCACTTCCCTCATGAAGATTCCATCGTAGTCACATTGAAGGTATCAAATTATCTGACTCATCGAATTATGGTGGATACAGGTAGCTCAGCCGATATTCTCTATTTGGAGGCTTTCGACAAGATGGCACTTGCCAGAAACCTCCTCAAGCCAGTATCGACCCCTCTTGTCGGCTTTGGAGGAGAGGTAGTAACACCTGAAGGAAGTATCGATCTCCCAGTCACTTTTGGGGAGAGTCCAGCGAAGACCACCGTCTTCGTTAACTTCCTCGTCGTGGACCGAAAATCAGCATATAACGCCATCTTGGGGCGGCCGTCTCTAACTAAGGTTGGAGCGGCCTTGCACCCTTCATATTTATGTGTTAAATTTCCTACCCCAAATGGCATCGGGGTCGTGCGAGGAAGTCAGCAAGAGGCACGGTCTTGTTACCAGATAGCCCTCCAAGATCGAAAGAAGGCTCAAGCGACACCCGTCCTGGAAATAGCTCAAGGATCGCCCGGCGTTCCCTCGACCACCTCGTTGGATCTGAGAGAAAATGCTCTGAAGTCGGGAACTCCAGGGGAGGAAACAGTGGCGATCCACCTGACCGAAGACGACCCATCTAAGATCGTGTGCATCGGGTCCTCCTTGACCACTGTCCATCGTGAAAATTTGATCCGTTTCCTCACCGAATACAAGGATGTGTTTGCTTGGTCTCATAAAGATATGCCAGGCATCGATCCTGATGTCATCGCACATCGTCTCAACATTGACCCGAAGCATAAACCCGTACATCAGCGTCGACGTGCCTTTACTGCAGAAAGACAAATGGCAATCAAAACTGAAGTTGAAAAGCTACTCGCGGCTAATTTCATAAAGGAAGTTGACTACCCAGAGTGGGTCGCAAACGTAGTTCTCGTCCGAAAAGCTAATGGCAAATGGAGGATGTGTTTTGACTATTCAGACTTAAACAAAGCATGCCCCAAAGATAGCTTTCTGACACCGCGGATCGACCAGTTGGTCGACTCAACAGCTGGACATGCTCTCCTCAGCTTTATGGATGCTTATTCTGGTTACAACCAGATTATGATGCATCCACCTGATAGCCAGCATACTGCCTTCATCACAGATCGAGGACTATATTGCTACCAGGTAATGCCGTTTGGTCTTCAAAATGCAGGGGCCACTTATCAACGTCTTGTTAACAAAATGTTCGCTGCTCAAATCGGTAGGAATATGGAAGTGTATGTTGACGATATGCTCGTGAAAAGCATCGTTGAAGATAACCACATTTCAGATCTTCGAGAAGCCTTTGATCTGATGAGGAAGTATCAAATGAAGTTAAATCCAGAAAAATGCGCGTTTGGAGTGTCTGCAGGAAAATTTCTTGGGTTCATGGTTGGCCAGCGTGGAATTGAGGCAAATCCTGAAAAGATTAAGCATTGATAGAGATGAAATCCCCTGTTACTCTGAAGGACGTTCAGCGTCTGGCAGGTCGCATCGCATCATTGAACAGGTTCATCTCGCGAGCATCTAACAAGTGCTTGCCCTTCTTCAAACTCCTTCGTGCAACGGCCAAATCTGATTGGAAGTGGACACCTCAGTGTGAAGAAGCTTTCCAACAACTGAAGCAATACATGAGCACTCCTCCCATTTTATCTAAACCTGTAGCACATGAGCAACTCATTCTTTATTTATCTGTGTCTTCCACGGCTGTTAGCGCCGCTTTAATAAGAGAAGATTCCGGGGTGCAAAGGCCCGTTTATTATATCAGTCGAGCAATGGTCGATGCAGAAACTAGGTATTCTGATATGGAGAAACTGGCCCTAGCCTTAGTCACGGCTGCTCGAAAACTACGACCTTACTTTCAAGCCCATGCTATTTTAGTACCAACAAATCATCCACTACGACAAGTCCTTCAAAAACCTGAGGCTTCCGGGCGCTTAACTAAGTGGGCGGTCGAGATCAGTGAGCACGATATCTCATTCTGTCCTAGGACCGCAATCAAGGGCCAGGCCGTGGCTGACTTCATAGCCGAATTTACATATTCTTCTGAAGATAATGTCATGACCAGCGACCAGCCTCCATGGTCGCTCTTCGTGGACGGGTCGTCACGGGCCACTGGCAGTGGAGCGGGCCTGATTTTAGCGGCTCCCGACGGGTCGCATTTTCAATACGCTCTGCGCTTCGAATCACGCGTCTCCAATAATGAAGCAAAATATGAGGCCCTAATTGTTGGCCTCGAACTGGCCATTGTTCTCGCAGTCCAGAATTTGATAATTCATAGCGACTCCCAGCTCATTGTCAATCAAGTTCTTGGTGAATTCGAAGCCAAAGAAGAAAGAATGGCCTTATACAAGTCTCGTGTCCTCATCCTGCTCGCTAAATTGAAGACTTATAAAATAATTCATATCCCTCGCGAGTAGAACCAACTTGCCGATTCCTTGGCAAAACTCGCTTCTGCGCCGGAATCGGAGTTATCACATTCGATCCCCATCGAACATCGTCAGAACTTGAGTATCGACCAAGTGACTCTAGAGCAAGTTCTATCGGTACAATCGTCTCCATGCTGGATGGATCCTATCATCCTTTACCTCAGAGATGGATACCTACCAGAAGACAAGAAAGCTGCGAGACAAATTCAGCTTCGAGCTGCCAGGTACACCTTACAAGATGGAATATTGTTGCGAAAAAGCTTCTCCTTGCCATATCTAAGGTGTCTTTATCCAGAAGAAGCACATCGTGTTCTAGATGAAATACACCAGGGGGCATGTGGTAATCATCCCAGGGGGCGATCCCTGGCATATAAAGCGATGAGGCAAGGATATTATTGGCCCACGATGAAAGCAGACGCCATCGAATTTTCTAAAAAATGCGACAAGTGTCAACGATATCTACCTATACCTCGTGTACCGTCTGAGCGGATGACCCCAGTTGATAGCCCTTGGCCTTTTGCCCAGTGGAGGATCGATATCATCGGGCCCTTACCTATGGGAAAAGGACAGAATAGGTTCGCGATCGTGGCGGTTGATTATTTCACCAAATGGGCCGAGGCAGAACCATTAGCCAAGATTACTGAAAAACAAACTACTAAGTTTATATGGAGAAATATCATATGTCGTTTCGGACTTCCTCATACTATAATTACTAATAACGGAACGCAGTTCGACAACGCAGCCTTTGATGAATTTTGCGACAAATGGAAAATACGTAATCTCCGCACTTCTCCATATCATCCTCAGGCGAATGGGCAGGTCGAGGCAGTGAATAAAATAATAAAGCACCATTTAAAGACCAAGCTAGGTGAATGTAAAGGGGTGTGGCCAGAACTTCTGCCAGAGGTATTATGGGCCTATAGAACCACGGCTTGTACATCAACAGGTGAAACTCCTTTCTCCTTAGCATTTGGTGTTGACGCAGTGGTACCAGTGGAAATTCAAGTCCTCTCATATCGGATCGAGCAGTACGATCCCGCAAGCAATCACGAAAACCTCCGACTTCATCTTGATCTCCTGGAAGAGCGAAGAAATGCTTCTCAAGTGCGAGTGGCAGCGTATCAACAACGTATTGCTCGATATTGAAATGCTAGGGTTCGGCCTAGATCCTTCCAACCCGGAAATTTGGTACTAAGGCAAAATCTCGGAGTTCCTGCTCGTTCATTAGATCCAAATTGGGAAGGCCCGTATCGGGTTATTAGGGTTGTGCGACCCGGTACTTATTATCTTGAAGACATGCTGGGGAAGCCCGTACGTCGCCCTTGGCACGTGGAGCATTTGCTACGATACTACCCCTAGATTCGATGTAGTTCATTACAACATTTTATGAATAAAATAGAAGATATCAGTTGGTTGCTTTTCCATTTACATGGACCTGGATAGCCCTAAAGAGAATGCTTACACATCCTCTTGGCCAATTGCCTACCCTTGGTAGGATTGAAGTCGTTACTAGTTGGTTGCTTCTCCATTTACATGGACCTGAATAGCCCTGAAGAGAATGTATACCATCTCTTGACCAACCTTCTGCCCTTGGTAGAATCGAAATCTCAATCGATAGATCAGTCTATCTCAACGTGGACATGGTCACACGACCCCCGGATTGAGTCTTCATTTTTTCATGAGCTAGTTGCTCGCAACTGATGAAAGAGATCGCATTTCCAAAATGCGAGCAGCATAGCTCGTGCTCGAATAAGGGTCGCAGTCATGCACCCTAATCGCGAGCACTGCGGCTCGTGATCGAATTCGCAGTCATGCACCCTAATCGCGAGCAGCGAAGCTCGTGCTCGCATTAATGGGTCGCATCCCCTGATGAATCAAATGGGATCAACACAAAGCAACACTGAAGGAAAGAGAAGAATACACAATACTAAAAAAGTAAGTGTTCATTAAAATAATGACCTTACAATTACAGATCTCTTCTAAAAAAAAATAAAAAATAAAAAAATAAAATACATGATATGGGAAGCTGCCGAGGTCAGGGTTGGTCATCCTCTTGCGCAGGTTCGCGGCTCTCAGCTTCAGGACCAGCTTCAGGAGCAGGAGTAGCATCTGTTGCCCCGGTGACTTCGTTCTCAGCAGCAGCCCGTTCTTTAGCTGCAACCTCGAATGCCACTCTGTCGAACTCCTCAACGTTAAAAGTTGGAGCAATTAGCTGCATAACCCTGACCGCAAAATCGCGACCAGCGATGTACGCATCATATCGCTCCTCGTCATAAAGTTGAGAAGTACGAAACTCCTGAACTGCGCGAGGACCCTCATCAGATACCATCTGAACGAGAGCCACTCGCTCTTCCTCCCAGTGGATGGAGTCATCCTTCAGCTGATTAAGTCGCTTCTGGGCCTCCTCGAGCTGGGTCCGAGCCTCCTCGAACTTGGTCCGAGCATCCTTGAGCCATTCTTCAAGCTGGACCTTATCCTTGCGAAAAATCTCCTTCTCCTTCTCGCTCTTAGTATGGATCTTTTGAAGCTTTGCGAGCTGGAGGTCCACTGACTGAAAGCGCTCAGTCAGGGATTGGATCTTGACCAGGAGAATCTTCTTCTCTTCGTCCAGCTTGGTGATTTGAACCTCCAAGGCCTTCACCAAGCGGTCCCTCCCTTGGACCTCGACTTCCATTATCTTCTTCTTCTTCTCCGCATCCTCCACGCTGCGACGAGCTGCTTCGATGTCACGTCTGACTCGAAGCGTGAGATCCAAGCTCTATATAAATAAAAAAATACATATGTGTGTGAGAAAGGAAGTAAATTAAAGCAATCCACCATATCAGAGACGAAAAACACGAATCGTGTAGTGCTTGTTACCTACAACAATCTCACCCCGATGTCGGTGGAGAGGGCTTCGGGGCTTGGTTCAGGGAGACTCCCGAAGGAGTTGGGGGAAATTTTGTCAAACATAAACTCGCATATTGGATGCAAGTGTGGAGGAATGACAAAAGTCCCCGAGCCCGAAGCCTGGGCTACGACCATCTCCTTGGGCCCCGAGTCGCGAGCACTCGCGGCGCCAGGGGCGGGCATCAACAACTCGCGAGCAGTAGTAGGCTCGCTTGGAGGCCCCTTTGGAGGGAGGCCTCCCCCTCTCTGATCACATTTCGGTGAGTTGTCGGCTACCTCGATGATTGGAGGGCGAGGTAGGTCAGCTGGCGGGGGCACGGTGGAGAGAGGGGTCGCGTTGACCGGAGGGGTCGCGGTCGTACGAGAAGTGGTCGCGACTCCTCCCGAGGCGGTTTGGGGTCCGCGAGCAGGCCCCTCTGCGGGAGTAGGCGCATTTGAAGGACCCCCCGCAGTTTTCTTTTGCCTCTTCGAGGCAGTGCCCTTCAGCTGGGGAAGTACCCCCAGTGCGCCTCTCTTATCGCCAACATTCGTCATCTCTTCTCGGAAGGTGAGACCCGCTGCGCAAAGATGACGAAGTTCTAGAGCAGTGTTGACGTGGCGTGCAGCCGCAGGGAGCTTGTAGACTTTGACAAGTTTTTCGTTGAGCCCTCCTCGCAGATTTAGCTTCACACCAATTGAAATTCCTGCGAGCAAAAAAGAAAGTTCATTAAATTGTCAATGCAGCAAGGCTATTGTTTCCTTTCAGACAAGAAAACAGGCACTTAACCCACCTTCGCCAAAATGGCGATTAACATTATGGCCTTTGGGGTCGGATCCCATCTCGGACTCCCAGTTGCCGAAGGCATAGAACCACTTCTTTCTCCATCCCGGGCAGTTGGAAGAAGGGTTCCCCAAAATGAAGTTATTCCGGTGCCAGAAGCAGAGGTAGTACCAACCCTCGCTAGCTGGCGCCTTCTTCAGCTGGAATAACCTCAAAAATTCCTCAGCGGTTAACTCCTCGTTACCCGCCTGCTTCCAAAGGACGAAAGCACTTAGAAGAACCCGCCAGCCGTTAACTATAAGTTGGCCCGGGGCAATCTTGTAGAGACGGAGGAAGTTTCGAATAAAGGGGTGGAGGGGAAGACGTACGCCCACTTTGAAGAAGTATTCATAAACAGCCACACACCCAGGCGGTGGTGCATCGGCTGTCTCCCCTCTCCCAGGCAGTCTGAATAAAACAGAGTCTGGAACCCTATAAACCTCTCTAAGGTTAGAGGGTCTTTCCTCCGTCAAGATGGAAGAGTAACCGGAGGCAGAATACCTCCCAGCCGGTACTCTGGCGTTATTGATTCAGAGGAGTCAGGGGTTTCATCTCCCAGAGGAACAATCTCTTCGTCAGAGATTTCCGCCATTATAAAAGGGAGATGGAGGAAGAAATGAATAAGGAAAAAGAAAGAAGGGTACCTCCGTAAAGAGGTTTTTCACTCCAGAATAGAGAAGGAAGAAGAAGAAGAAAACTTCGCAGCAATGGAATTCGAAAATGAAGGAATTTCTCTAAGTCCGATATTTATACGCAATCATTCCGCCTGATTTGCTGGACACGCGGCAGCTTCTCATCCGGCACGTCAGACGAACGGACGCTAGCATTAAATACGGAAACACGTGGCACCTGACGCTTCATCTCTGGCGGCAGAGAAAGCTGCGCAAAAGCTGGCCATCATAAATGCGGAAAGCACGTTAAGTGAATCATGCGCGATTGTCTCCCAGAACCCAGCTGTCAACACTAGCAAACCCTTGGCATAGTTCCTCAATACCAAGGGTTTGGGGAGCATCTGTTGTATGCGAAGGGTCGCGACCAATACAGTCTGACAAGAAGTGAAGGGTCGCGACCATATGAATGCGAGGAGTCCAGGTCGTGCTCGCGATAAGGGGTCGCGTCTCCTGGATGCGAGCAGCTCGGCTCGTGCTCTTCAGAAGGAGTCACGTCTCTCGGATGCGAGCAGCTCGGCTCGTGCTCTTCAGAAGGGGTCGCGTATCCCTGATGCGAGCAGTTCGGCTCGTGCTCTTCAAAAGAGGTCGCATCTCCCGGATGCGAGCAGCTCTGCTCGGGCTCGTCAGGAGGGGTCGCACCTCACGAAAGCGAGCATCCCTGACACGAGCAGCTCCCGACATCAGAATAGCCCTGAGTCTTCGTTTTTGGTTTGGATGGTCTTCGGCACTAGCACCCGATTCCCGTCGAGCAATTTCCCCAATCCCTCTGCGACACTAAGTAGGGCTACATCCAGTTCGGTGGTTTCCGTCTTGTTGGCTTCTCCTTCCTTTTCAGAGGCTATGACTCCAACTACGGGCGTCTCCTTCTTTTTCGGAGGCTATGACTCTAACTATGGGCGTCTCCTTCCTTTTCGGAGGCTATGACTCCAACTACGGCTTCCAGTTTATCATGACATGTCAGCGCTATTACCACGCTTACTGGCAGCCTGTATAGGTTGGCTTTTGGGTTTATCTTCTTTAAATGGATCCGGATCTCAAGGGATTGCCATCAAGGGGCGTGATTGTTGGAGTAAATCATTGGGTTGGATCTGACTCGAAAGATAGGATCTTATCCCATGATTTCAGCGGATCTGACTCGAAAGATAGGATCTTATCCCATGATTTCAGCAAGATCTCAGTATCGTACGCAACATCAACGGGATTTCGACATCTTACTTAACAAATTGGATTGTTTCAGATCTATATAAAGGGGTGGCTCCATTAAGAGTAGGTACACGCAGAACATTCAATCTTGGTCCCGTTTTTGCTTAGCTTCTCTTCTTACGGTGGCCTAACTTAAGCATCGCAGGGCTAACGGCTGGTCCCCAGCCACCCTTATTTGCTGTTCCGTTTCAGGTCTGGTGGTGGAAGTCCCTGCTGGAGTGAAGGAGGAAAGTCGGAGGGTCTCGTTACAAAATCTGACGTTAACAGCATACAAGGCAATCAAAGCGTCTACCATGCCCGGAGTCGATGGTAGATCAATGCACTACACAAGCATAAACAATGCTCAAAAGCTAAGATACTAAGCTTAGAATCACTAAGAATCACATGAGCCCGGAGTCATCAAGAGATCAAAGTAAAACCAACTTAGTACTTGATTTAAACTCATATTGAACTAAAATTCATCAATTAAAACATAAAAGGAAACCTGGGTTGTATCAATCCAACAAAAACGAATCAAAAGCTTCACCTCTTAGCCCTAGCTAAGAGGTTTTAGTTCATCTCTAACATCCTTGAACTAGAAGCCTCTAAAAATATGAAAAACTACCAAAACAGGAAGAAAACTAGAAATCTGAAGTCGAATCCGTCTCCTGAGCAATCTCCACCTCGTAGCCTCCCTTGATATGAAGAGAGGAGGTCCTTTTATAGCTTAGAGGAGTCCAATACGCAAGAGAACTCCAGAATTTGCGTAAACTTACGCACTTGCACAGGAAATTCCGGAATCCCGAAATAGAAATAGACTGTTACGCATGGCCGACCGGTCATGACCGGTCGGAGTGGCCTGGCCCTTGTCCAGCAGCAATGGCCGAGCGGTCATGACCGGAGGGCTGCGTTCCTGAGCAGTCCAGCAACTATGCCCGACCGGTCATGACCGGTCGGGCTTGTATACACTTCCTCCAGCGGGTCTTCAATATAAGTAAATTGGTGGCCGACCGGTCTTGACCGGTCTGGCTGCTTTGGCCGACCAGTCTTGACCGGTCTAGCCCTGTTTTCTCTTTCATTTCTTCTCTTTCTTTCTTCTTTTCTCTTCTCTCCTTGCTTTGTTCTCTCTTTATGCTTGATCCAATGGTCTTCAATGCTCGTAAGGAGCTACATTTAGCCTTCAATTGGTGACATCTCCATCTTGTTCCTACAATCACAAATCATGTATTAAGTTGGTCCTTTAAACATGTATATCATGCTCAATGAGTGATGAATTGGGGTTAGAATATGCACAATTATGAGCTCAACACACCCCCCAACCAGCATTCTGCTAGTCCCGAGCAAAACATGCGTGAAACCAGTTTCATTTTCCAAACCCAACTCTCCTCTGGAAACTATTCTTCTATACATTCCAAGACACATAAGCATAAGAATCAGAGAAATTAGGTGATAAAGGTTGAAATCTTAAACTCTCAGAATATAATCAGTGTTTATGTGAAATTCCCGCTGATTGATTGATAAATAGAAGAACTTGAACAAATTCAACCTAGTGTGCATAGTGAAGGTTCTTCTCATGAGTTTCTGGGATTATCTTCCTCATAAATCAACTAAACTACCGATCTCAAGGTATATAGAGCGACAACAAGCCTATGACAGGAATTTGCCTTACCGTCCTTCCGACGACTTTCACACTACGTCCCATTGCCGGCTTTGGTTACGGGTATACCATCCCCCGGTTGGTAGTAGGTAGCCCTAATCGGAATTTCCACCATTTTTCTTTCCTTCCCGATTTCATCCTTTCATTCCTTTTTCTTTTAAATTAGATAGGATTTTTAGAAATCCATATCTTCCGTTATTTTCCCATGGACAAGGATAGACAAAATACCCCGGCTTAGTTTCTCAATACCTCAAATCAAAGTCTAATTAATCCACGAATCACATACTCCTTTCAAATCATGAAAATCGTGTGATGTGAACTAGGTGCAAAAGGTGTTCAAATTTTCTATCAATCATAAAAATAGGTGAATTCACGTATAAAACCATTACATTAAGAGAAATTCAAAGCTTGCAACATCCCTCACTTCATATCTCATCTTCTTATACCCATGCTATCTCGAATACATAGAATCAAAGTTTTCTAAAAGAGTTTCGAATTTTAGGAAGATCAAAAAATTTCTACATCTTTGCTCGACAAGTCACAAAAACTAGCAGATTCATCATCTAAGGAATCTCTCACCCCCCAACCAAAACTTTGCATTGTCCTCAATGTAATAAGATATGCAATATGTATGACATGAGAGCAATGACATAAAATAAAGGAGAGTGAGAAAGAGAGATGTGTTGAGCTCTTAATTGTGCATATTCTAACCCCAATTCATCACTCATTGTGCATGGTTTATATGGGTTGAAAGCTAATTCAATGCATGTTTTGTGACTACAGGATTGAGGGTGGACTCTACTCAATTAAAGACACAAAGAGATCATTTTGAACTATTCTAATGGAGATTACTTGAGGACCAAAGAAGAAAAGAAGAGAGAAAGTGAAAGAAAGAAGCAAGGAAAGAAAGAAAAGGAAGAATGTAGATGCATGAAGACTGCCGACCGGTCATGACCGGTCGGCCAAGAGGGCCAGACCGGTCTTGACCGGCCGATCTTGACCGGTCGGCCATGATCGCTGGATAGAGAGGCTGGAATTTCAATGAACTAAGGCCGACCGGTCATGACCGGTCGGCCATGGCTGCTGGTATGAGAAGAAAAACGTCTGACCGGTCATGACCGGTCGGACATCATTGCTGAAATGAAGACTGCTGGAGTGCTTTCACTTGAGGCCGACCGGTCTTGACCGGTCGGCCACGCGTACTAAGTTAGAACTTTCTAATTTCTTCCCGAAATTCTCTGCACTGCGTAAGTGTTACGCACTTTCTCGATTCTTCCGAAGTCGTGGAGCCTCCAGACTATAAATAGACACCTAGGGATTGTTCCTAGGGCATCCTAGAAGGGTTCAAGCGAGGTTGGAGGCTGTGAAAGTGAAGATTGGAGTTTCACAACTCCTTTTGGTTTGCTTTGCTGTTTTTATACTTTTTGTAGTTGTTTCATGTTTCCTTGGATCATGAGCAGCTAAACCTCTTAGCTAGGGCTAAGAGGTGAAGCTTGTAGTGTATCCAAGATGTTTTAATTCGTAGTTAAGTGGTTTTCAGTTTGGAATTCATGATTATGAACTAAGGTTTGAAGTTTATACAAGTTTTTAAGTAATTTCTCTTAGTCTTGTGATGACTCATGGATGTTTGGATGAATTACTTATCTTCTTAATTTGTTGTAACGGTCTAGACCTGTATGATCCGAGGAATTGGAGTGCGCTCTAGTACCAAGCTCTTCATAAAGAGGCTTCATGCCAAAGTTCTAGTTTTGGTTGATTATCTGGAATATGTATGGACTGTGCATATAATTTGAATCTAGTTCAAATCATGATCTAGCCTTGTCTTGTGAGAAGACTTGAGGATGGTTATGGTTGGGAATTGGACCTATAGAAAAGGTGAATGACCTATGCAATGAGCATGCTCAGATCAGCCTAGAGTTGAGTGAACTTTGTGCACAGAACTTACATGTTACAGACTTCTGGTTTAACAGTTCTATCATCCGACTAGATAGACCTGACTGGTGATTCTAGTTGAGAGAATGGGAAACCACAGAGGATTAAACATCAAGGATTGCTACAAGTGGATCCTCGAACCCCTAGTGCCTTCTTATACTTGTTTACATTCAATTTAGCTTAAACTGTTAATCACACACATTCTATTCATACTTTGATTGTTAGCTTCAATAGAAACTTGTGGATGAGTTTGTGACATCCTATATAAGTCCCTGTGGATCGACCTCAGTATTACCGAGTTTATTACTACATCGCAACCCTACACTTGGGGAAGCGAACAAGTTTTTGGCGCCGCTGCCGGGGAGTTTTGACGGTTTTCACAAATTTCTGAAATTAGTGTCTATTTAGGATTTTTTTATTTTTAGACTAACTTAGTTGTTTATTTGATTTTTCTTTTCAAGGATTTTTAGGAAGCCGAAGAAGAGTCAAGGATTTCAAGTGCAATTCAGGTGCTATCCTTCTAAAACCTTACTCTTCTCCTTCTCCTAGTCATTCTTATTTTATTCATCTCTTGTAGAGTGGGTGGAGACTCCTTTTGGATCTCTGAAAGGTTGGCCTTTTTGCCACCTGGATTCCTATTGGTCGGCTCTGCCGTCTTGGATCACCTTGTGCTCAGGGATTTCTTTTCTCATCTCTACTCCTCTTTCTCCTTTTTCTACACCTTTTCTCAAAAGATTCAAAGAGTGGGTGGGGTGTTCTCTGAACCCCTATTGACCAGGAGAAATCGGTCTCTATCTTTGCTTCTGGCCTAGCCATTGCAGGACACCTTGTGCTTCGGTCTTAGAGAAGAGTAAAGAAAAAAGAAGGAAGAATTCTTTTTCCTTTTTGTTTCTTATTTTTGATTTTGCATGCCACATTGGGCTCGGGATTCCAATAACCGACTCATAAGTGAAGGGGGGATAGTAGAAGGCATTGATAGAGAGCCACGTGTTAGGAGACATCTAGATTCTCCAATTTTATCTGAAAGTATGGCTACAAATCAACCTAACCCGGTTCAAAATCAAACTGAAACAGGGGAGAATGTAGTTGAGAATGTTCCCCGACCTAGGACTTTACGTGATTTCTTGCAACCTGCAAGAACGAGCACTCCCTCATGCATAGTATTTCCACCAAATGCAGGGAATGTGGATTTGAAACCGGGAGTGATCAATCTTCTCCCTAAATTCCATGGTTTAGACAGTGAAAGTGCCTATCAACACCTTAGGGAGTTTGATGAGGTAATCACCACCATGCACTTTGCAAATGTGACTGAAGATGTAGTAAGACTTAAATTCTTCCCTTTTACTCTTAAGGATAAAGCCAAGGGTTGGCTTTATGCATTGAGGCCAAGATCAATTGGGTCATGGAATGATATGCACAGAGAATTTATAAAAAAATTCTTCCCTACTCACAAAACAAACATGCTTAAGCGCCTTATCATGAACTTTGCCCAAAAGGAGGATGAAACCTTTTCCCAATGTTGGGAGAGATTCAAGGACCTATTAAACGCATGCCCACATCATGGCTATGAAAATTGGCGGATTATAAGTTTTTTCTATGAAGGACTGATTCCATCCATGCGCCAATTTATAGAGATGATGTGTAATGGGGAGTTCATGAATAAGGAAGCTGATGAAGCATGGGATTATCTGGAAGAATTGGCTGAAAGTGCACAATCTTGGGACACATCTAAACCAACAAATTCCAAGATTGGCCAACAAAAGGAAAAGGGAGGAATGTATGTCTTATCAGAAGAAGATAGCATAAGTGCACGGTTGGCTAGCCTTACAAGAAAGGTCGAAGCCATGGAATTAAGGAAAGGAGAAACAATCAACTCCACTGAGGTTGAAACTGTTTGTGGAATTTGTGCTGGAAATCAACATGCTACACCAGATTGTCCCACAATTTCAGCAGTCCAAAGCATCTTACAAGAACAAACAAATGCCATAAACAGTTATCAGCAGCAATATGGTGCTCCAAACTCAAACACGTATAATCCTAATTGGAAGAACCATCCCAACTTCAGTTGGAGGAATGGACCCACTGCAAATGCAAACAACACTCCAAAAGTATCACTAGAAGAGATGTTGGGTGAACTCGTATCGGTCCAGAATGAGTATAACAAGACAAATTCTCTAAAAATAGATGGGTTCATGCAAGAGCAATTAAAATTCAATCAAAATTCAAACCAAGCCATTAATGAATTGAAAACATCTCTGGCTAGAGTTGAAGCTCACCTGAGTGGTAGAGAAAAGGGCACACTTCCTGCTCAAACTCTTCCTAACCCAAGGACCCAGTATGAGATACAAGATGCAAGCTCATCCTCCCACCATACGGAACATGTCCAAGCTATCACCACTTTGAGAAGTGGGAAAGAGATTGATAAATCCAAACCGGTGAAGGCTCCCAAGCCTAAGGATCCGGAAATTCCCAAAGAGGATGATAGCCCAAACAATATTCCACAAGAGAAAGAACCGGAAAGACAATACAAGCCGGTTGCCCCATTTCCACAAAGGTTGATTTCACCTAAACCTTTAGATAAAAATCTGGAAATTCTGGAAGTTTTCAAGCAGGTGAAGATCAACATTCCGCTGTTGGATGCAATAAAACAAATACCATCTTATGCCAAATTTTTAAAGGAATTGTGTACAATCAAAAGGAAACATAACGTTCACAACAAAGTGCTTTTGGCTGAGAATTTGAGTGCCATCATCAAACAAGAGGTGCCCCAAAAATACAAAGATCCGGGTAGTCCAACCATATCATGCATCATAGGAGACTACCAAATTAAACAAGCCCTACTCGACTTGGGGGCAAGTGTGAATCTCATTCCATACTCGGTCTATGAACAACTTGGGTTAGGTGAATTGAAACCCACCAAAACCACACTCCAACTTGCTGATAGATCCATCCGGATACCGAGAGGAATGGTAGAGGATGTTCTAGTCCAAGTTGATAAATTCTACTACCCAGTAGATTTTATTGTCTTGGACACACATCCTGTGATAGGCACCGGTACTCAAATTCCCGTCATACTTGGACGACCATTTCTAGCTACCTCAAACACCATTATCAATTGTAGAAACGGACTTGTACAAATGTCCTTTGGAAATATGACCCTTGAGCTTAACATATTTGAGTTATGCAAACAACCGCGGGAAGTTGATGATGATATCCACGAATTAAACATGATCGAATCATTCGTGGAAGGTACAATCCCCTTGTCACTATTTTCCGACCCTTTGGAGGCATGTGTGGCCCATCTCCATGATATGAATGATGATACAACACAAGAGATGGATGCCATTCTAGATGTGATGATGGTGCGTGAAAATAAAAGATGGAGGACCCCAATTGAACCTTTGCCTATAAATGAGAACAAGGCCCTCCCATCCAACATTAAGGCACCAAAACTCGACCTAAAACCATTGCCAAGTGAGCTAAAATATGTTTATTTAGGTCGAGATGAGACATATCCAGTGGTGATTTCCTCCCACTTGGATGAGGAACAAGAGAGTAGGCTAATAGCCACTCTATTAGAGCACAAGAGTGCCATCGGATGGACAATTGCGGATCTCAAAGGCATAGACCCACTGATTTGCACTCACCGCATACATCTTGAGGAAAATGCAAAGACATCCCGGCAACCACAAAGACGACTAAATCCAAATATGAAGGATGTGGTTAAGGCCGAAGTGGTGAAACTATTGGATGTAGGTATCATTTACCCAATATCTGATAGCCAATGGGTGAGTCCAACTCAAGTGGTGCCTAAGAAATCCGGAATAACCATTGTAACCAATGCCAATAATGAACTCGTACCAACTAGAGTCACTACCGGTTGGAGAATGTGCATTGACTACAGGAAGCTAAACACTGTCACGAGGAAAGACCACTTCCCCCTACCGTTTGTTGATCAGATTTTAGAACGGTTGGCGGGTCATTCCCACTTTTGCTTCCTTGATGGCTATTCAGGGTACAACCAAATAGAAATTGCCCGTGAAGACCAAGAAAAGACTACATTCACATGTCCATTCGGCACTTTCGCCTATCGACGGATGCCGTTTGGACTATGTAATGCCCCTGCCACCTTTCAGCGTTGTATGATGAGCATCTTTTCTGACATGGTGGGGACAATTCTCGAAGTCTTCATGGATGATTTTTCCGTATTCGGTTGTAGCTTTGATGAGTGCCTTGAGCACTTGAAATCTGTGTTAAAAAGATGTGAAGAGAAGAACCTTGTGCTCAATTGGGAAAAGTGTCACTTCATGGTTAAAAAGGGAATTGTACTTGGTCACATCGTTTCACAAAATGGAATTGAGGTGGACAAGGCGAAAATTGACCTTATCTCTAACCTTCCACCACCCAAAAGCATACGAGATATACGGTCCTTTTTAGGACACGCAGGATTTTATAGACGATTCATAAAGGATTTCAGTTCACTCTCTCGTCCTTTATGCAACCTACTTCAAAAGGAAAATTCATTTGAGTGGAGTGAAGAATGTCAAAAGGCCTTTACCACCCTTAAAGGCATGTTGACATGTGCCCCAATAATGCAACCACCTGATTGGAGCCTTCCTTTTGAGATTATGTGCGATGCTAGCGACTATGCTATTGGGGCCGTGTTAGGCCAAAGAAAAGATAAAAAGCCATGTGTTATCTACTATGCAAGTAGAACCCTAAACTCAGCCCAGGCAAACTACACCACTACTGAAAAGGAACTTTTAGCCGTAGTTTTTGCCTTGGAGAAGTTCAGATCCTACTTGATTGGATCCAAGATCATTGTATTCACTGACCATGCCGCGTTTAAGTATCTTCCCTCTAAGAAGGATGCTAAACCACGGTTATTAAGATGGATTCTCCTACTCCAAGAATTCGACTTAGAAATACGTGATAAGAAAGGAGTAGAGAATGTAGTAGCTGACCACCTCTCTCGACTTGTCCTCACTGATTCCCCTGAAACGACTGCAATCAATGACATGTTCCCTGATGAACAACTTTTTGCTGTTTCCCAATTGCCATGGTATGCGGACATTGCTAATTATCTTGCTACAGGCACAATTCCTACATATTGGAAAAAGCAAGATAAGGATAGATTCTTCTCAGAGGTACGGAAATTTCTATGGGACGACCCATACTTGTTCAAGTATTGTCCCGACCAAATCATAAGGAGATGTGTCCCAGATGATGAGCAACAAAGTATCATCTCCTTCTGTCATTCTCAAGCATGTGGTGGCCATTTTTCGGCTAAAAAGACCACAGCGAAAATTCTGCAATGTGGGTTTTATTGGCCCACCATGTTCAAAGACACACATGAGTTTTGCAAAGCTTGCGAACCTTGTCAGAAATTAGGAGGAATCTCCCGTAGAAATATGATGCCACTCAATCCCATCTTAATTATCGAAATTTTTTATTGTTGGGGCATCGATTTCATGGGCCCATTCCCATCTTCTTTTGGAAACTTATACATCTTGCTCGCCGTTGATTATGTTTCCAAATGGGTCGAGGCCATCCCTTGCCGGAATAATGACCATAAAACGGTCATTCGATTCTTAAAAGAAAACATTCTTTCCCGGTTTGGAACGCCTCGAGTCATCATAAGTGATGGAGGATCTCGCACAAAGTGAGCACTCCCTATCACCCACAAACTAGTGGACAAGCTGAGATATCCAATAGAGAGATTAAACACATTTTTAGAGAAAACGGTGCATCCTGATCGCAAGGATTGGTCACTTCGACTTACCGATGCGCTTTGGGCCTACCGTACTGCCTTTAAAACTCCTATTGGAATGTCTCCCTATAGACTTGTCTATGGGAAGGCTTGTCACTTGCCTGTGGAGTTGGAACATAAGGCATATTGGGCTATTAAGAAGATAAATTTCAATCCTGACAAGGCAAGCTCGTTACGCAAACTACAATTGAATGAACTTGCAGAAATCCGTAATGAAGCTTATGAGAATGCAAGAATTTACAAGGACAAGACGAAGATATTCCATGATAAGAATATTCTTCGCAAGACATTCATGATAAATCAAAAAGTCCTCATGTATAATTCTCGCTTACATCTATTTCCGGGAAAATTGAGATCTCGGTGGACCGGTCCCTACATTGTGCAAACTGTCTATCCATATGGGACTGCTGAGCTATTAAATCCAAGGAACGGCAACATTTTTAAAGCAAATGGGCAGCGATTAAAGCCGTTCTTTGAGAACTTCCCTTCAGAAGGTATGTCCATACCTCTGAATGATCCTGTGTATCAGGATGATTGATCTCCTAGTCTGATGGAGGTATAGAGTAGTTAGGATTAGGATTTTGCTGCTTTTGTTTTCGTTTTCATAGGTTTGTTAGAAGGAGGAAGATCTTCACTTTTCTCTCTCTCAGGTACTATCTTTCCTCACTCCCTTTTATTTTCAAATTGCTCTCATGTTTTGCTCATTGCACATCTTTTACATTGAGGACAATGCAAGATTTGGATGGGGGGTGTAGGATCTCTTGGATGAATTCAGCGATTTGCAACATTTCAAGCAATCATGTGGAAATTTTTTCGATTTTTCAAAAATTTGAAACTCTTTTGGAAAACACTGGTTCTAGGCATTCGAGTTGATATGAGCATAAGAGGAGGAGATATGAAGTGCATAGGGCTGGAAGTCTAGAATTCCAAACAACATAATGGTTTTTATATGTGAACTCCCCTATTTTTTTGATTGATAGAAAATCTGAACACTTTTACACCTAGTTCACATTACACGATTTTCATGAGTTGAAGGGATTATGTGACTTATGAATTAGCTAAACTTTGAATTAAGGTATTGAGAAATCAGGCCGGGGTACTTTGTCCATCCTTGTCCATGGGAAAATAATGAAAGATATGGATTTGTAAAAATCCTATCTAATTTAAAAAGAAAAAGGAAAAGGAAGGATGAAATTGGGAATGTGGAAAAATGGTGGAGAATTCCGATTAGGGCTACCTACTACCAACCGGGGGATGGTCTACCCGTAACCAAACCCGGAAATGGGACGTAGTGTGAAAGTCGTCGGAAGGACGGTAAGGCAAATTCCTGTCATTGGCTTGATGTGGCTCTATGTACCTTGAGTTCTATAGTCTAGTTGATCTATGAAGAAGATAATCCTAGAAACTTGTGGAATGAATTTTCACTACCCACACTAGGTGAAATTTGTTCAAGTCTTTCTATTTATCAACCAATCAGCGGGAATTTCATATAAATGCTTATTATGTTTTGAGGGTTTACGGTTTCAACCTCTGTCGCCTAATATTTTTTAATCATATGCTTATGTACCTTGGAATGTATAGAAGGAGGGTTTCTGAAGGAGAGTTGAGTTTTTGAAGAATAGGATTAGTTTCACGCATGTTTTGCTCGGGACTAGCAAAATGCTGGTTGGGGGGTGTGTTGAGCTCTTAATTGTGCATATTCTAACCCCAATTCATCACTCATTGTGCATGGTTTATATGGGTTGAAAGCTAATTCAATGCATGTTTTGTGACTACAGGATTGAGGGTGGACTCTACTCAATTAAAGACACAAAGAGATCATTTTGAACTATTCTAATGGAGATTACTTAAGGACCAAAGAAGAAAAGAAGAGAGAAAGTGAAAGAAAGAAGCAAGGAAAGAAAGAAAAGGAAGAATGTAGATGCATGAAGACTACCGACCGGTCATGACCGGTCGGCCAAGAGGGCCAGACCGGTCTTGACCGGCCAGCTATGAACAATGGACTAGTATTGCATAAGGCCGACCGGTCATGACCGGTCGGCCATGATCGCTGGATAGAGAGGCTGGAATTTCAATGAACTAAGGCCGACCGGTCATGACCGGTCGGCCATGGCTGCTGGTATGAGAAGAAAAACGTCCGACCGGTCATGACCGGTCGGACATCATTGCTGGAATGAAGAGTGCTGGAGTGCTTTCACTTGAGGCCGACCGGTCTTGACCGGTCGGCCACGCGTACTAAGTTAGAACTTTCTAATTTCTTCCCGAAATTCTCTGCACTGCGTAAGTGTTACGCACTTTCTCGATTCTTCCGAAGTCGTGGAGCCTCCAGACTATAAATAGACACCTAGGGATTGTTCCTAGGGCATCCTAGAAGGGTTCAAGCGAGGTTGGAGGCTGTGAAAGTGAAGATTGGAGTTTCACAACTCTTTTTGGTTTGCTTTGCTGTTTTTATGCTTTTTGTAGTTGTTTCATGTTTCCTTGGATCATGAGCAGCTAAACCTCTTAGCTAGGGCTAAGAGGTGAAGCTTGTAGTGTATCCAAGATGTTTTAATTCGTAGTTAAGTGGTTTTCAGTTTGGAATTCATGATTATGAACTAAGGTTTGAAGTTTATACAAGTTTTTAAGTAATTTCTCTTAGTCTTGTGATGACTCATGGATGTTTGGATGAATTACTTATCTTCTTAATTTGTTGTAACAGTCTATACCTGTATGATCCGAGGAATTGGAGTGCGCTCTAGTACCAAGCTCTTCATAAAGAGGCTTCATGCCAAAGTTCTAGTTTTGGTTGATTATCTGGAATATGTATGGACTGTGCATATAATTTGAATCTAGTTCAAATCATGATCTAGCCTTGTCTTGTGAGAAGACTTGAGGATGGTTATGGTTGGGAATTGGACCTATAGAAAAGGTGAATGACCTATGCAATGAGCATGCTCAGATCAGCCTAGAGTTGAGTGAACTTTGTGCACAGAACTTACATGTTACAGACTTCTGGTTTAACAGTTCTATCATCCGACTAGATAGACCTGACTGGTGATTCTAGTTGAGAGAATGGGAAACCACAGAGGATTAAACATCGAGGATTGCTACAAGTGGATCCTCGAACCCCTAGTGCCTTCTTATACTTGTTTACATTCAATTTAGCTTAAACTGTTAATCACACACATTCTATTCATACTTTGATTGTTAGCTTCAATAGAAACTTGTGGATGAGTTTGTGACATCCTATATAAGTCCCTGTGGATCGACCTCGGTATTACCGAGTTTATTACTACATCGCAACCCTACACTTGGGGAAGCGAACAAGATATCACCTGAAGCATACAGTCCATGGCAAGATTAGCTTTTGGAGATGGATTACTTCACAACTAAATCAACTATCAAAGCAAATCCTAATGGGAAAGCATTCTAGCAAATCATCCTTCGTCAGACTAGGAGGTTAATCCCAAAAACTCATCCAAAAGCATAAAGTCAAGCAGAATCATTAGATGGATCAAAAGGTTTCGCAGTAAGGTCATCCAATAACCTGCTTTACAATGTACATGTGTGTGAATGATCGAGATAGGCCACTTAAAATCCCAAAGAGGAATTTCAGCGGGTTCCTTATTGTTTTCACCACATGTATAAGAGGAGACATCATCATATTTATCAGAAAAAATATGTCTCCAATCAGATTTTCCTGGGCAATGAGATTGTAAGTAAGGATCATCTCAGGGTTGGTGGAGTTCGGTATGCATGATCCACAAAGGAGTGAAAATATGAATTGATTTCTCAACACAACAAGGTATTGTTTCCACATCCTTCTCTTGGCTAGTGTCATATGCCGATACCGACTCAAAAAGTGTGACCATATCCCTTATCATATCATCGTTCTCATCAAGGGAGTGAGTCACTTCTTCGTCTAAGGGACCGGAGTAAAAAGGTGAGAGGGACTCATCTTCCACGATAGAATTGATCATGTTTATTTTGTGGACCTCCTCATCCTCATCCTCTTGTTGGTTGTCAATATTGAAAGCATTCAACTCAATCATCATATTGCCAAAAGACATTTGTATGCCCCCACTCCTACAATTTATGATAGCGTTTGATGTAGCTAGGAATGGGCGGCCAAGTATGACAGGAATTTGAGGGCAAATATTAACCATGGGTCGTGTGTCCAAGACAATAAAGTCCACCGGGTAGTAGACTTTGTCAACTTGGACAAGGACATCCTCAACCACCCCTCTAGGAATACGAATTGATCGATCAGCAAATTGTAATGTGGTTTTGGTGGTTTTAATTCACCTAAACCCAATTGTTCATAGACCGAATAAGGAATTAAGTTCACACTTGCCCCTAGATCAAGTAAAGTATGTTTCACCCGGTAGTCTCCAATCACACAAGATATTGTTGGACAACTGGGATCTTTGTATTTCTTGGGCATCCCGTGGTTGATAATGGCACTCACATTCTCTGTCAAAAATGCCTTCTTTTGCACATGTATTTTTCTTTTAACCGTGCAAAGGTTTTTTAAAAATTTTGCATATGACGGTATTTGTTTAATGGCATCCAACAATGGGATGTTGATTTTGACTTGCTTGAAAACCTCCAAAAATTCTTGATATTTATCTTGAGGTTTGGCTGGAATCAAGCGTTGGGGGAATGGAGCAACGGGCCTATATTCTTTTAATGGCTCTTTTTCATTCATGGTGATGCTAGGTCCATCATCCTCTTTGGAAGATACCGGATCATTAGGCGTTGAAACCTTCACCGGATCAGATTTTTCAATGATTTTACCACTTCTAAGAGTGGTGATGGCCTTCGCATGTTCCATATGTTGGTTAGAAGAACTAGGCACGCTTATTTCGCTTTGTTGTTTTGGATTTGGTACGGGTTGGGCTGGAAGCATCCCTTCCCTTGCGTTTAAGCGAGCCTTGATTTCCTCCACCGAACTTTTAAGCTCAAGCATTATCGTATGGTTGGATTGATTAATTTGAGCTTGTCCTTCCATGAATGCTTTCAAAGTATCCTCTATAGGCATTTGAGGTGGGGCCATTTGCATTGGGGGCCCCCTTTGAGGGTTATTTTGATTAGCCGTGTTTCCATTCGCCCAATTAAAGTTTGGGTTGTTTCTCCAACTAGAATTATTCGTGTTTTGATTTGGAGTACTGAAAGGTCGTTGATAACTATTCAAGGCATTCGATTGTTCAAATAAAAGTTCTTGAAACGCATAGATTGTTGGACAATCCGGCGTTTGATGCACATTGGAAGCACAAATACCACAAATAGTTTCAACAGCCCCCTTTTGTTGGGTTGTGTCCACTTTCTTTAGTTCCATCTCCTCGACCTTTCGTGTGAGCTTAGCCACTCTAGAACCTAGATCATCTTGCCCATCTAAAACATAAATTTCTCCCTTTTCCTTGGCTTGGGGTTGTTTTGAACCTGTTGGCTTAGATGTATCCCATGCTTGTGTATTTTCAGCCAACATGTCGAAATAATCCCAAGCTTCCTCCGTTTCCTTGTTCATGAACTCCCCATTGCACATCATCTCAACAAATTAGCGCATGGTTGAGTTTAATCCATCATAGAATAAACTAATCAACCTCTACCTTTCATAGCCATGATGTGGACATGCGTTTAAAAGCTCATTATACCTTTCCCAACATTGGAAAAAGGTTTCTTCTTCTTTTTGGGCGAAGTTCATTATGACCCTTCTTAGTGCATTGGTTCGATGAGTAGGGAAGAATTTTTTAAGAAACTCCCTAGTCATCTCAGCCCATGTCCCAATAGACCTCGGCCTTAAGGAATGTAGCCATGATTTGGCCTTCTCTTTCAAGGAAAAAGGGAACAATTTAAGTTTTATAGTATCCTTGGTTACGTTGTCATAGTTTATTGTGGCTATAACCTCTTCAAATTCCTTAATATGTAAATAAGCGCTTTCAGAGTCGAGTCCATGGAATCTAAGAAGAAGTTGGATCAACCCCGGTTTAAAATCAATATTCCCCACATTATGAGGGAAAATTATGCAAGAGGGAGTACTCGTCCTAGCTGGTTGTAAATAGTCACATAGAGTTCTAGGTTGAGGTACATCCCCCACTTCATTCTCATCCAATTCAGTGAGGTTTGGGGCTGAATTTTGATTAACCCCTTGATTTGGTTGATTTTCAGCCATCTCTTTAGTAATTTCAGGAAAATTTTGACGTTTCCTAGCACGAGGCTCTCTATCAATCCCTTCAACAATTACTCCATCCCTTACAAGTCGGTTATTATAAGTCCTATCCCAATGTGGCATGCAAAACCAAAAAGAATGAACAAAAAGGAAACAGAATTCTTCCTTCCTTCCTTTACTCCTCTCTAGGACTTAAGCACAAGGTGTCTTGCAATGGCTAAGCCAGAAGCAAGGATAGAGACCGATTTCTCCTAGTCAATAGGGGTTCAAAGAACTCCCCACCCACTCTTTGAGTCTTTTGAGAGAAAGTACAGAAAAAGAAGAAAGAGGAATAGGTTGAGAAGAGAAATCTCTGAACACAAGGTGATCCAAGGCGGTAGAGCCGACC
>PVNU02001251.1:0-44226 GCA_003013855.2 Liriodendron chinense
CTCTCAGCAACTCCATTTTGCTGTGTTTTTGGAGCTGGAAACTCATGTAAGATACCATGATCTTCACAGTACTTCTGAAAATTACTATTTTCAAATTCAGTTCCATGATCACTTCTGATTTTATTGACATACATTTGTTTTTCAATCTGAATTCATTTGATGATCTTTTTGGCTTCATCAAAAGTTTCAGAATTTTCTCTCAGAAAAGCTACCCAAAAGAATCGAGTAAAATCATCAACAATAACTAAGAAATACTTTTTACCACCCTTACTCTCCATTCGAGTTGGTCCAACTAAATCCATGTGGAGAAATTCAAGGGGTCTAGATGTGGCTAGGGAGTTTACTTTCTTATGATAACCTCTTATTTGTTTGCCAACTTGACAAGAGCCACGTACTTTGTTTTCTTTCTTTCTTAGTTTGGGTAAATCACGTAAGTGATTCCTTTTACTCAACTTATATAAATCTCTGAAGTTCACATGTCCAAGTCGTTGATGCCAAAGTTCAGTTATCAAGTTGGGCTACATAACATGAATATTTCATTGAGCAACTTTGATAAATTATATAGCAATTTTCAGAGGTCTTGCGACCATGTAAAATTACATCTCCTGAATTATTCAGAATTTCACATTCATTATAAAAAAATTTAACGCTATGATTTTTATCCAGATTTGTAAAATACTAAGCAAGTTATACTTTAATCCATCAACATATAAAATATTTTTAAACAATAGAAGATTAGGTAGTTAGACATTACCTTGGCCAATGATTTTACAATGGCTACCATCTCCAAAAGTGACAGTGCCTCCATCAATCTCATTGATGTTTGATAATATTCCTTTGCTTCCTGTCATATGTCTTGAACAACCACTATCCAGGTACCATTTAGAATGGCTATTGGCTTTGAAAGCAGTGTAGATCACAAAACATTTATTTTTATCAACCCACTTTATAATGGTTTTGGACTTAGGTGGATGCTTCTTTCCTTGAGGAAAATTAGACAAATGTCTTTCTTTACTCCTACTTTGTATCAAGAGATCTTTAAGTCAATGATTCTCAAAATAAGTGAAAAAGAATCACCTTTGTTGTTGGCTGAGATTTTCAAAGTCTTTTGAAACGATTTTGGATTTTTGGAAATAGACTTTTTAAAAACTTTCTGAATTTCATTCTTTGAATGCGAAGATTCACCTTTTACAAAGATGATAGGTGATGTCTTTGGCTTTGGTTTATGCTTGTTATAGCCAAGACCTGATCTATCACCATAAGGTTTGGAAAAATGAAGAATTTCTTCTTTTATGTCTTTGGATTTTTCAGAATTCTTCGTCTTCTTAAGAATGATCAAATCAAATTTTAAAGAGTTAAAATCAGTTTGAAGTTTTTCAAAATCTTCATTTCTGATTTTCAAGTCTAGTTTTTTCAAAACAATCAGAAAATGCGATTTTTTCAAAATACATTTGTTAATTTCAGTTTGCAAATCATCACACATTTTCTTTGAAACTTCAAGTTTGGATGCAATCTTACAACTTTCCTTGTATAGGGCTTTGTAAGCTTTTTGAAGATCTTCTTCATTTTCAAATTCACTTCTAGATGTCTCATATCCAGAATTATCATTGTCTTCAAAAGGAAAAATCTTGGCAATGGTCATAAATGCATTCTAAATTGTTTATCCTTCCTTATCTAATTCATCGGAGTCTGAATTAGATTCAGATTCTGATGAATCATTCCAAGTTGCAACCATTCCTCTCTTCTTTGATTTTTCCTTCGTAGGACAATTGCAACTAAGTGCCAATAACCTAAACAGTTGAAGCATTGTGAATCCTTGGTATTGTTTTTCCAAAAACCTTACTTCTTTCCCAAAGGTTTTTGAATCTCAAATTTCTTTTTGTTTTGAAAATCTTGTAAAACTTCTTAGCCAACAATGCCATATCATCTTCATCTTTTTCATTATATGAATTTTCATTGATTGAAACAGACTTTGAAGTTTTGAGAGCAATGAACTTACTCTTAAAACTTTTGAATGTCCATTCATGAGTTTGAATGGATACAACTAGTTCCTCAACTTTCATTATATCAGTATCCCTCAATTCTTGAATAGCAGTGACTTTGGAATTGAATCGATCTGGTAGAAATCTCAGAATTTTAGCACAGACTTTGCTTTCTAGAATACTCTCTCCAAGACCCCACATAGAGTTCACTATATCATTTAATTTTGTATAGAAGTCCATAAATGTTTTATTTTCATCCATCCGGATTTCCTCAAATTTGGTTGTGAGGAGTTGAATTTTAGACTTCTTTACAATATTAGTACCCTTATGGGTCATTTCGAGTATATCCCAGGCTTGTTTAGCTGATTCACATGAAATAATTCTTTTGAATTCATCGGGTGAAAGAGCACAAGTTATAGCATTCAATGCTTTAGCATTTGTACTATTTTCATTTTTCTAAGTAGTTGTCCATAGGTTATAAACCACTCATCTCATAGATTTAATTCCATCATCATCTATTACCTCACTAATTTGAGGTGTCCATTCTACTAATGTGGCTTGCCACACACTTTCATCCATGGATCTTAGAAATATCCTCATTCTAGCTTTTCAATAAGAATAATTAGAACCATAAAAAATAGATGGCCTAGAAACAGATAAGCTTTCAAATTTAGACATATTACAGCTCCGGATCTAACTCTATGGATTGAAATTCCATAAAAGAGGAAACCAGCTCTGATACCACTTGAAAAAGGATTGAGCTATAAATGTCCTAAAGGGGGGGGGGGGGGGGGGGGGGGGGGGTGGGTGAATTGGACAACTCAATTCAAATCTGCTTCTTGTAATCTTAAAATAAATCAGAGAATCAATCATAAGATTAGTAAGAATATGTAATAACTCAATCTAAAAGTAAATAGAGATCAATCTGAAAGTAAATAACGATCAATATGAAAACCTAGAATTGAATCGTAGGACGACCTTTCACTTAGAAATCTAAGTAGGACAACCTAGTGTCACAATTTAAGGTTTCAAAGGCAATCACGCACATAAGAAAGATAAACAATAAAAGCAATCACCACAACACAAAGAGTTATAGTGGTTCAGTGCTAAAAATAACTTGCACCTACTCCACTCTCAACATTACTTTTCCTTGTAATTTTGGCTTTCTACTATATAACGATTTTCACAGGTTCACCTTTAAAACCCAATACAGAGATTGTGATTTTTATAAGCTTATCACAACAAAACCTCAAATGATTTTCTCATGCTAATCAATAACCTTAAGTGTTTTCATAGGCTAATCACTAACAACCTGAATTGAGACTTTTATGTGCTACCTCAAATAAAAACCAAAAGTAATAGAAAGATATTACCGTTCTTCTTGTAGAAGATGATGAAGCTTGACAGAGATGAAGCTTCAATGATACAGCGATCCGACCATTATAGAAGATAAACCAATATGGCTCGAATAAGATGGATCTAAGAATTTCTAAAAAGAGTTTTCCTAAAAAAGTAATTTCAGTTCTCTTTTCTCTAGTATGAGAATGATCTTCTCTTTACACAATCAAATTATATGAGAAGAGAACTGAGATAACTATATTATAAAATAAGATTTTAGAACAAATAGCTAGACTACAATGAAGAGCCTTTTCACTAGAGAGATAGTATTTTTGTACTTTTACTTTTTATGAAAAATAGAGTGAAAAAAGCTCTATTTATAGCAAAAAAGTTACGTCTTCGGCTAACCTAAGATTTCCTTCGGTTGATCTAAGATTCAACCATTTTATCCGAACGGCTCTCAGATTTCACGGGATAAGAATTTGTTTAAACTTCGGCTAACTCGAGTGTCGGTTCGGCTAGCCCGAGTGAGCTTCGGCTGACCCGAGACACGGTCGGGCTGACCTGAGATCCGAGTCCAAAAATTCGTTTCACATCTGGAAACTTGATCGAAGTTTTCTTGGGCTAGCCGAAGCCTGTTCAGCTTGCCGAACACAGGGCTGGGCTGGCTGAACATCCCTAACAAAGCTCAATCAAGCTTGCTGAAAACTTGACTGAAAAATCTTGGGCTAACCGAACACAGGGTTAGGCTAGCCGAATTTTTTGAAATATGACTTTTAAAAAATATTTGAGTGACTAACTTAAAAGCCATATAAAAACACCTAACCTAGGGTCATCCTTATGGTCAATATTACCTTGGCATATATGGTTTATCTTCATAGCTTTGCCGCATCTTGTTGTAGAGTCGAGTCTTGATCTTGATGTGTTCGTTGAGGTAAAGACTTGTCTTCTCAAAGAACTTCGCTTGCACACACAACCTCATACACTAAACTAGTGTCTACGAAATATGACAATTATAATGTGCTTAGCACTCACATTCTGTGCTTAACACTTATATAATTCAATTCTAATCAAACCAATATGGCAATCTTAGAGAATTGCAAGGAACTCATGTCCGGAGTACACAACCTCTCACAAAACTTCTAAAAATCAAAACTTTATTCAAACTAGAACTTCAAAATCCAAAGTTAAGGAAAGGGTACTTGAATAAACGAATTGAACATTGAAACTAACTACAAAGTTCACCTCTTAACTCCAACTAAGAGGTTAACTAGAAGAAAGCATAATAAACTAGAACTAGAACTAGAACTAGAAAAGAAAAAATGAACTAGTTGTAGGAGGGTAGGAAGCCTCCTAGGTCTTGATCTCTTTGCTCCCCATGTTGCTAGATGTCTTAGGAAGAGAGTGGAGGTGGCCTTTTATAGCATAAATCCACCACCAAGTAGGAATCTATGAGAAACTGCATAGAGTTTTCACATTAGGAAAGTCGGTTGCAAAAAAGAAACTTGAAATTCAAGTTGTTGTGCATGGCCGACCAGTCATGACTGATCTTACCCGTCTGGCCGACCAGTCAAGACAGGTCTTATCTGTCTGTTTTGGTCTAGCAAGCTATTTCTCATCAAATCTTTCTGGCCGACCAGTCATGACCCGTCGGACCTCTCCAATTTCCTTGTTTTCTTTCTTCTCTCTTCTCTTCTCTCCTTGCTTTTTCTCTCAATCTCTTAGCTTGTCTTCCTTTAGTCTTTAATGACGTTAAAAGAGGTCTTTGATCATCAAAATGGTGAAATCTCTCTCTCATTCCTACAATCACAAAAGTATGCATTAGATGAGTCTTTAAACATAGAAACCATACATAATGAGTGATGAATTTGTGTTAGAATATGCACAATTCAGGGCTCAATAATCAATCCCTAAAATATACTGGTAAAATAGATGGACAGTGTGTATAAAGCACATACATTCACAGTGGGCCCAACTGAGTTTACTTAGTACGATAAAAGCGTCCTAAGTAACTTGGTTTGCAATCTGATTTCTTAAAACACATACATTACAATGGGCCTCACTGGAAAATAGACCGAGGGCATGGATTTAAAACACATACATCACAGTGGGACCCACTGGAAAATAGATAGAGGGCATTGATTTAAAACACATACATTAAAGTGGACCACACTAGAAAATAGATGGAGGGCATGGATTTAAAACACATGCATCACAGTGGGCCACACTAGAAAATAGATGAAGGGCATGGATTTAAAACACATACATTATAAAGGGACCCACTAGTATACATCACAGTGGGCCCAATTAGAAAATAGATGAAGGGCGTGGATACACCACACATACATCAAGGTGGGGCCCACTGGATCAACAGATGGATAGTGTGGATGTACGTACAACACTTACATCACGGTGTGCCCCACTCGAATAACAGATGGGTAGCATGGATCTACAACTGGAAGCATATGGAGAGAGAGAGAGAGAGAGAGAGAGAGAGAGAGAGAGAGAGAGAAACGTACCCGAGGTGCGTCCGGAGTCGGGTAGTGAAGGGCGGCGTCGGCCGGCTACGGTGGAAACCAGAGAGAGACTAGCGGATGGGTGGGCGCGGGTGGCAGCGATGGGGAGAGAGAGAGAGAGAGAGGGGGGGGGGGAGGGGTGGGCTGGGGTAGTGAAAGGGAGAGAGAGAGAGAGATGGGCATTTTGTGGGGGTAGGGTTTCAAATTGGGGATTTTAGGGACCTATACGCTGTTATAGGTCTATTATATATTATATATAATATATATTATATATTATATTATTCACTATAAATTATCTATTATATAATATACATATATATAATATGCATATATTATATATATATATATATATATATATATATATATATATATATATATATATATATATATATATATAATGGTGGACACACAACTTCATTATTCCTTGTTGAATGGTCCACCTAAAATCTGGATCTTCTCTAAGTTCGGCCAAATGGCCTTAGATGATCTTTCAAGATGGATGGACGGTATATATGTAAAATGCATATTAGGGTTGTGCACGTTCAGTCAATTCAGTTTTAAGGAGCGATATACAACCGAACTGACTCAGTCGATTTTAAATATTTAACAACCAAACCGAAGCGGAAAAAATTTAGTCGGTTCAGTTTTGTCGATTTCATGACAATGTTCAAAATATTAAGAAGATCCAAATCTCTAGTGGACCAAACCAATGTAAAAACTAGTGAATGACTATCAAAACTTTTTGTAATTATAAGCTACAATAGTTTTGGATGAAGCTGAAAGTGAAATTTGACTTTTCCCTTCAGCTAGGTCTGCTTGACCTTGTCAACGGGTTAGATGGAAAATATACATTACATATGTTCTTTAAGTGGGCCCAAGGACATTTTTAATGGCGAGCGCTTAATCAACACTGTTTCTTATGTTGTGATGCACCTGAGATTTGAATTTGATTAATTTTTTTGGAACACATCCTAAAATGGGTAGAGAAAACGAATGGACGGTGTAGATATATAAGATATTATCAAGATGGGCCATATAGTAGGGTTAACATATACATAATAAATATAATTCAAATATATATATATAGTCGGTTCAGTTTGGTTGAAAATGATTTATAATTTTCACAAACTAACAACCAAACCAACATTCTTGATTTTTAATATAAAAAAATCTAACCGACCCAAAATAAAATGGAAAACTGATTTAAACCACTCGGTTAGGTTCGGTTCGACCGGCTTTATCGGTTTGGTAATTTTTTTAATAGCCCTAATGCATATACATCATAATGGGCCTTATGAGTAGGCCCTACGACCACTTTTCTTAACAGGGTTCGGTTGAAGGCTTAAACCATGCAATAGTAAGGATCCGATTACCCTGTCAATTCTATTCCACTTAAAAAACTTAAATTTTAATCGCTAGATTTCAATGTCAGCTAACATAAATATACATAATGCATGCTTAATCAAATTTCATAGAATTTCACTATCAGCTTAATCTAACCGTTAGATTTCAAAATGAGTTTAATATAACCTAACAGTTAGATTTCAATAAATGCCTCAGTATCAAGCTAATTAATTAATCAAACTGTTGGATTTCACTATCAGGTTTATCTTATGGTTAAATTTCAATTTATATCAGGCTAACCCATCTGTTAGATATCCGTTAGTCTAACCGTTAGATTACAATGTCAACTTCATCCAACCGTTGGATTCCAATATTAGGTTAACGGTTGAATCTATAGCAGTTAGAGGTCTAAAATGATTGGGTTGAAAAAAATAGAGTATGATTTAACACATTAGTCCAATCTAAGGTTAATTTATTAGATTTCATTATTAGCTTAATCCGATAACTGATCTCAATACCATTGTTAATCCTACAATTAAATTTCAATATCATCTTAATACAGCCGCTGGTTTCAATATGGACTAGCTTTAATCCAACCATTAGATATTAATATTAACTTATTCCAATTTCATTGAATTCCAATATCGGCTTAATCCGGCCGTTATGTTTTAAAATAAGTGTAATTTAACCTTTTGATTTCAATATATGCCTCAATATCAGTTAACCAACCATTAAATTTGGATATTACTTTAATCCAGCCGTTAGATTTCAGTATCAGTTTAATGTAACCGCTAAATAATAATTATACATGCATAATCCAATCATTAGATTTCAATATCTACTTAATCAAATCGTTATATTTCAATACAAGCTTAATACAGCCATCAAATTTCAATATCAACTTCATCCAACACTTTGAAATTAATATGGGCCTATTCAGCTTTTTTGCGGTGGATTTTAAAATAACATATAGTAGCGGAAAATTTCACTGCAATAGAATAATTCATATGCGCAGGGTTCGAAATTGGTGGTAGATTTATTTTGTTTATAGCGACGGATACAAATCTCCACCGCTATTTTTTGTCGCTATTGTCCTAAAAGAAGGCGGAAAGGATGATGGGGGTAGGAAACTAGTTTATAGCGGCGGATATCGACTCGTTATATATTATGTTACAGTGGCAGTTATTATTAACCGCCGCAAATTTATTGGTTATAGCGGCGAAATTTGTTTTCCACCGCTATATCACATATTTCTTGTAGTGTTGATTAATTAAATCTCGTTAAAAATATTAATATATACATTATATAAATATTTTTTAAATCATTTTCAATAAATTTTGACCAACTATTTCATCTTGTTCCATAGATAAATCTCCTACTTATCATCACAATCATATGATTATGTATGTTTTTCCTCTAATCCATCTTTGTGACATAATCTTGATACAATCATTTTTAGTGTACTTCACACATGACCAAATCTCTATACGTGGCCTTGAGAATGCACACCAAAGTAATGTCATATCATCACGACCTTACTATGTAGCATAGGGTAATAAGGACACAAGAGTCACCTAGGTACCAATATACTCACACAACAATTAGATTGGAATCCCACTACAAGAAATTAGGTTTTTACCGATGAAATAAATCATCGCTTTTTTATCATTTTTCGTCGGGAAATGTTATTACCGACGAAATTTTTCGCGGTTAACATCGTCGCAAAAACGGCGTCGGTAAAGGCTTTTCTCGATGAAAAATCAGTTCGTCGGCAATAATTTTTATTATTGCCGACGAAAAAAATCGTCGGAAAAACATATGATTTTTTGTCGGAGAAAAATGTGTGTCGTCGATAAATAAAGTTTTTACCGATGAATTTTTTCGTAGCTAAACCTTTTACCTACGAAAAATTTTGTCGATAAAAGTTTTTACCTACGAACAATTTCGTCGGTAAAAACTTTTACCTACGAAAAAATTCGTCGGTAAAAACTTTTACCTACAGAAAATTTCGTCGATGAAAATTCTTGCTCCACTATTACCTACGAAATATTTTGTTAGTAATAGTTTTTATCAACGAAAAATTTCGTAGGTAAAAGATTTCCAACGAATTGTTTAATCGGTAAAACTTTTTGCTCCTCTATTACCTACGAAATATTTTGTTGGTAATAGTTTTCCCTTTCCCAGTTTCATTTGTTTTCAAAATTCAGGAAACAATTCCTGATATACACCTATAAATAAACCTACTATAATACATTTTTATCCTATTCACATCCACATACATACGAACAAACACAAACTACACCATCCATACACAAATAATCCATTCCACATCCACAAACAACCAACATTCATCCACACACAAATACGTATAAGTCAACATTCGTACATTAAAAAAAATCACGAAGATGAAGGCGGAGGTGGCGGGGCATCGGTGCCAAAGTGTGCAGCGAGAGCTTGAAACATCTCCTGCATCCGTCGCTCATGCTCCACCCGCAACTCCTTGATCCTCCTCTCCTGCTCCTCCCGTCGCCTCTCCTCCTCCTCTCTCCGCCTCTGCTCCTCCTCCTCCCTACGCCTCTGCTCCTTCTCCCTCTGCTTCTCCAGCTGCTCTTTAATCTCATTGACGATGACCCATAGCCGCTGAACCTCTCTCTCTGCGATATCAGCTCGGCGTAGAGCGCTCTCACCAGCTACGGATCGGCTAGAGCCAGCTCTAGTGGGTGCCATGAGCTTGGAACCATGGCCAAACCCACGCACATATCCAGAACGGGTGCCAAGCATCTCGCTCAGGATTTCTGACTCACTCTGCTGACTACCATCGGGAGTGGGCTGACTGCGTATGGTGTCCATCGCCGCCTATAATGAAAACATATGAAATTTCATAACAAATGACATGAATGATATTATTATCAATCAATGCAATTAAATTTTACAAAGTAAAGATTTTTACCCAATGCTCACTGGCTCTAGGATGAACCTAAGATCCAGTCGCCTGCCGACAGTGAGTCCCTCTATAGAGGTTTACTGGTCCAAGCTCCTGGCCAGTGACGGAATCTTGCTGCGCAATCGAAAGGAAAGTAGACTTATAATAAATGCCAATCAAAATAATATATCAACTTAATAATCATCAATAATTTTTTACCATATCGTAACGATGTCGTACAAATGACTTTGAGAACCAGCTACATGGTTCACTTGTAACTTTTTCCTGTTCGCAGAATTTATTTTACTCCTCTTCTGAACACATTATTCCAAATATATTGTTATTAATTACGAATTTAATTGATACCTTAAGATATCGTAAATATGTAAATATTACCTGAAAAGCCTCCAAATTAATTCTCTCGCAGAGTATCCGCCAGTCATCTGTAGTTACGTGCGGCGGTGCGGACAGTACGACCTCATCGTGCGTCCTGCATCGCTTGTACCGCTAGTGTAACTCTTCGCGGTACTCCTTGAACCGCTCTCTGATCATGTCGCCGACGGCATGGGAAATGTAAGGAACATTCAAATCGAAAATAAATTTATCCTACAGTTTTGTAAATAATAGATTAAGGTAATAAACTTATTAAGAAAATCACTTAACTGTAATTGAACTTTCACAAAAGAAAATTTCAATTTACTAAAATTTACCTGAAGGCGCTGACAGATGAGCTGTCGCACATCATCTATCACATCAGTCCAACGGGGGGTGGTGGCGGGGATCAGAGATCGGCATAGGACACCGACCTCAAACGTAAACAGCCTGGCACTATCCCCAACAGGTCTAAGGCAGTCCTGTGGGAACTTTACCGCCACCCTACCCTCACGCGTAAGTCGCTCTAAAACTAACCCACGCGTGGGTCCACGTCCTCGTCGGCTGGTAGAAGATGCTGTCGCAAAAAGAAATATGTAAGTAACAACATAAACAGAAATCACTAAATAAATGTCTAGACTTACATGCAGTGCCTGGTGTATGCTGAACCGAAGGATCAGATGCCTGTGATACACCGTGTGACATCGATGCTGTCTGCGTTGCATCATGGGTGGAAGGGGTAGATCCAGTACCCGAACGACCTGATCTCCCACCTAGTGCCATGACTAAATATGTCCGAAATACAAACTTATAAATTTAAACAATGTCAATGTAAGTTTATGAACATCAATATAATGAACACATTAAACTTTACAGTCCCAGTAGTGTTCTTGGTGGAATGAATTTGTGCTTATGCTTAGAGAGATGATAAAAATATGATTAGACCATTATACTATAATGCAAGTAGAATATAATAAAATCGTAAACAGAATATAAAAGTTGAAAATTCCATTACACATTGTCATTCTGTATTAAATACATATATTTCATTGTAATACGAAACAACTTCGGATCAACTATCCGAAATACTCCCTGCGTAAGTTATCGTACACTGCAGATGTATATGTCAAGCCGTATGAAGCACTCAACATTGTTACAGCCAACATGCCAGTCATAATAGGAGAAATCTGATCTCTCGGGACTCCTTTCATATGTGCAAGTGACAATGTCGTATCTTCCATACGAAGTTTCTCGCGGTTATATTCCTCCATCAGGTCTGAAATTTCTTTGAGATTGTATAATCTTTCATCTGAGTCATCGTCTTCCTCCCTACATTTATCGACTAGACCGGGTATCTCTCTGGCCCTACCAGAAGAATATAGGGCCGGAAAGTCCATCTGCAACAACTGATGAAGTATGTTACGTGCTTCCGCTACGCTCCGGTTTGTGGAGGACATGATCAGAAAGTGACTTAACTGTAAATGTGGATTATAAACAAGTTAATTCAAGGAATAAATCATGACTTGTAAAACATATATACATGTAACAATCAAATTATTCGAATTGAAAAATGACATGTAAATCTTGTGTACATTAAATAATCGTCGTCTGTATCATTATCGCTTAGGACTCTTTCTTCTTCACCATCACTATCGCTGATCGGTATTTCCTCTTCATCATCTGCAACGTCGTCATCAATGAAAGCGTTATCATCTCTAACAATGTCATTTATGATTAAGGCATCAACATGATCAGGTGGCACATCATCTCTATTCAATTGCACCACATCAATATCAACATTTAGATCATTCCCTCTATCCCAAGATAGCATGTCTTCTTGATATGCTTGTTCAACTGACGATGTTCCATTTCTCCCTTCATTGCTATCTTTAACGTCTAGTTCGAGAACGTCAAATATGTTCCTGGGCTTTATTTTCTGCACCACATGCCAAGAGCTGCCTAACTTGGTGTCAGCGAGGTAGAATACTTGTTCGGCTTGGCTGGCTATGATAAATAGGTCGTCTTTAAACCAGTTCCGTGATAAATTTACGCTCGTGAAATAGTCGTCAGTTTGTATTCCCAACTTCTTATTTCCAATGTCCCACCAATCGCATTTAAATAAGTACACCCACTTTCTCATACAATAACTCAGCTTAATAATATCCGTCAAAATGCCATAAAAATTAATTTCTACCTCCTCATGCATTCCCTTCACAACCACCCCACTATTTTGTGTGGTCCTATACTTCTCACTCTCTTCAGTGTGGAACCGAATCTCGTTTACAATACAACCTGTATATCTAGATACACATCTATCAGGGCCACACGCCAGTGAGTAGAGTGCATCAGACGCATCCGCAGAGTTGCTAGTGTGCAACGTCTTCATCTACCATCATGTACAGTATATAAAAGTTTATGAATTTGAGATTAGGTGTAAATATTGTGCAATACAACGATATTGTAAGTGTGGTGAGATAGAAGGTGAATTAATCTTACACATTTTGCGAACCATTCTCGAAACTGATCCTGATGCATTCGATCATAATTTGTAGGGTATTGGGACTTCATCTCCTCAATTACATAATTGGCACGTTGTCAGCAAGAAATGTTAAGATCATCGTATGTAGATATACAATTATCGATTGAAGACTTACTCTAAGTACGACTCTATTTTTTCACAATTATGCAACACGTACCACCGTGCCTTTGCTTGATCCCCAAGGTCCATATCCTGAAACGTCGACAATCCTAAAGGTCGGACGTTATGTGCGAATACAGATATGAGTCCTTGTTCATGCTCCTGCCCTTCATCGGCATTCCGATCTTCTCGGTTGAATCTAGTCTCTATACCACGAAGATACATGGAGCAAAATGTCAGGCACTCATTATCAATGTATGCCTCAGCAATGGATCCCTTTGGACGTGCCTTATTCCTCACATATTGTTTTAATGTGTGAAGGTATCTGTACACAAAATCACTATGTTATACATATGAAAACATGGATATATGTAGTTTATGGAATGAATAAAAAATTAGGAATAGGTTCTATCACCTTTCGATCGGATACATCCAACGATATTGTACTGGGCCTGCAAGCTGGCTTCGTGCGGTAAGTGAATCGCTAGGTGTACCATGACATCGAAAAATGCAGGTGGAAATATTCTTTCAAGTTTGCAAAGGATTACGACAATATCCTTCTCTAGTCGCTAAATAACCTCTAAATTCAAAGATTTCGAACACAAATCCTTAAAGAATTTTCCCAACTGAATCAGCGCAACACACATCCTTGCTAAGGAATCCACAAATCGCAGCCGGTAGTAGACGTTGCAGAAGGACGTGACAGTCATGACTTTTCATTCATGTTACCTTACAGTCCGTAATGTTTACGCGCCGAAAGATATTTGATGCATACCCATCGGGAAACTTCACCGATCTCAACCATTCACATAAACGCTTTTTCTCTAGTTTTGTCAATGTGTAGCAGGTGTTCGCTTCCCCAAGTGTAGGGTTGCGATGAAGTAATAATCTCGGTAAGATCGAGGTCGATCCACAGGGACTTATGTAGGAATTCACAAATACTTCCAATAGTTTCTATTGAAAAGCTAACAACCAGATTTTGAGAAGATTGATGTAAATAGTACTTTTGAACTAAACTGAAGATAACAATCAATAAAAAGGTACTAGGGGTTCAAGGATCCACTTGTAGCAATCCTTGATGCTCAATTTGCTGTGGTTTCTCACTTTCTCAACTAGAATCAGAATTAAGATCTATCTAGCCGGATGATAGAGCAGTTAAACCAAACAATCTGCCATATGTAAGATCAATGTATATGTTTCACTCAATGCAAGCTAGGATGAGCATACTCAATTGCATAGGTCAGCCCCAATTCCAATAGACTAAGTTCATAATCATAACCATCATTAAATCCTGTCAGAAGACGAAACCAGATTATGATTTGAACTTAATTCAAATCACATACACAGTCCACATATTACAGAATTTTCAGAAAATAGAACTTTGGTAGGAAGTTCCCACATTAAGATCATAAATCTAGAGCGTATTCCGATTTCTCATATCATACAGGTCTAGATTAGTACATAACAATTAAGAACTCAAGCAATTCTTCCAAACATCCATGAGTCATCATAAGACTAAGAAAAACTACTTAGTACTTGAATTAAACTTCAAACCATTATTCATAAACATGAAATCCAACTTAAAACCAACTTAAACGAATTGAAACATCTTAGATTCACTACAAGCTTCACCTCTTAGCCCTAGCTAAGAGGTTTAGCCGTTCATGATCCGAGGAAAGATGAAACAAACTAAGGAAAGCATAAAAACAGCAAACAAACTAGAAGGAGTTGTGGAATTCTGAAATCTACTTCTGCCGCCTCCCACCATGTTGGTTCTGTTCTAGGATGCCCTAGGAACGATCCTTAGGTGTCCTTTTATAGTGGGGAAGCTCCGCAACGTCGGAATCTTCCAGAATTTGCGTAAGAATAGGCACTGCGCAGAGAAAATCAGAGCCAAATTTAGAAACTGTCTGTCTTTGCATGTGGCCGACCGGTCGGACTAGGCTGGCCGACCGGTCACGACCGATCGGGCTATTAATCTTGTCAGTCCAGCGAGCTTCTGGCAGAAGGCAGGTTATGGCCGATTGGTCACGACTGGTCGGCCCTGTTGTTTCTTTGGTCTAGTAAGGTAGGGGAGCTGGCCAACCGGTCTAGACCGATCGTGGCCCTCCTGACCGACCGGTCTCGGCCATTGCTTCTTCATTTCCTTCTTCTTTTCTTCTCTCTTTGCTTCCTTTCCTTCGACCCACCTTGGGTCTTCATCCAAGGCTCTTAAAGAGATCTTTTTAGTCTTCAATTGAGCGGAGTCCTTCTCATCATACAATCATAAAATCATGCATTAGATTAGTTTTTAAATCATGAAAACTTTGCATAATGAGTGATGAATTGGGGTTAGAATATGCATAATTAAGAGCTCAACACACCCCCCAACCAGCATTTTGCTAGTCCCGAGCAAAACATGTGTGAAACAAGTTTCATTCTCCAAAACCCAACTCTCTTTTAGAAACTATGCTCCTATACATCCCAAGATACACGAGTGTAAGGTTCAGAAAAATTAGGTGATAGAAGTTGAAACCGTAAACTCTCACAACATAATAAGTGTCCATATGAAATTCCCACTGATTGGTTGATAAATATAAGAACTTGAACAAATTTAACCTAGTGTGCATTGTGAAAGTTCATCTCATGAGTTTCCAGGATTATCTTCTTCACAGATCAACTAGACTATAGATCTCTAGGTATAAAGAGCAACAACAAGCCAATGACAGAAATTTGCCTTACTGTCCTTCCGACGACTTTCACACTACGTCCCATTTCCGGCTTTGGTTACGGGTAGACCATCCCCCGATTGGTAATAGGTAGCCCTAATCGGAATTTTCCACCATTTTCCCATCATTCCCGATTTCATCCTTCCTTTTCCTTTTTCTTTTTAAATTAGATAGGATTTTTAGAAATCCATGTCTTTCGTTATTTTCCCATGGACAAGGCTGGACAAAGTACCCCAGCTTGGTTTCTCAACACCTTAAATCAAAGTCTAGCTAATCCATATATCACATAATCCTTTCAACCCATAAAAATCGTGTAATGTGAACTGGGTGTAAAGGTGTTCAAAGTTTCTATCAATCACATAAATAGGGGAATTCACATATAAAACCATTATGCTAAGAGAAGTTCAAGACCTACAACTTCGTACACGTCATATCTCCTCTTCTTATACTCATATCATCTCGAATGCATAGAAACAAAGTTTTCCAAAAGAGTTTTGATTTTTAGAAAAATTAAAAAATTCCTACATAATTGCTTGAGATGTTACAAAACGCTGGATTCATTCAAGTGACCCTACACCCCCCAACCGAATCTTGCATTGTCCTCAATGTAAAAGATGTGTAATGAGCAAAACATGAGAGCAATTTGAAAATAAAAGGGAGTGAGGAATGATAGTACCTGAGAGAGGGAAAAGTGGAATTCTCCCTCCTTCTAACAAACCTATGAAAAAGAAAACAAAAGCAACAAAATCCTAATCCTAACTACTCTATACGTTATAGACTAGGAGATCAATTATCCTGATACACAGGATCAGTCAAAGGTATGGACATACCTTCTGAAGGAAACTTCTCAAAGAACGGCTTTAATCGTTGACCATTCGCCTTAAATATGTTGTTGTTCCTTGGATTTAATAACTCGACGGTCCCATATGGGTATGCAGTTTGCACAATGTAGGGACCGGTCCATCGAGATCTCAATTTCCTCGAAAATAAATGTAGGTGAGAATTATACAGAAGGACTTTTTGATTAATCCTGAATGTCTTATGAAGAATGTTCTTATCATGGAATATCTTCGTCTTGTCCTTGTAAATTCTCGTGTTCTCATATGCTTCATTCCGGATTTCTGCAAGTTCATTTAATTGAAGTTTGCGCAACGAGCTTGCCTTGTCAGAATCAAAATTCATCTTCTTAATTGCTCAATACGCCCTATGTTCCAACTCCACAGGCAAGTGACAAGCCTTCCCATAGACAAGTCTATAAGGAGACATTCCAATAGGGGTCTTAAAAGCGGTATGGTAAGCCCAAAGTGCATCGGTAAGTCAAAGCGACCAATCCTTGCGATCGGGGTTCACCTTTTTTTTTCAAAATATGTTTAATCTCTCTATTAGATATCTCAGCCTGTCCACTAGTTTGTGGGTGATAGGGAGTGCTCACTTTGTGTGTTAGGCCATATTTCTTCATTAAGGTTTCAAATGGATGATTACAAAAGTGAGACCCTCCATCACTTATGATGACTCGAGGTGTTCCAAACCGGGAAATAATATTCTCTTTTAAGAAACAAATGACTGTTTTATGGTCATTATTCCGGTATGGGATCGCCTCGATCCATTTGGACACATAATCAACGGCAAGCAAGATATATACGTTTCCAAAAGAAGATGGGAATAGACCCATGAAATCGATGCCCCAACAATAAAAAATTTCAATTATTAAGATGGGATTGAGTGGCATCATATTTCTATGGGAGATTCCTCCCAATTTCTGACAGGGCTCACATGTTTTGCAAAACTCATGTGTGTCCTTGAACATAGTGGGCCAATAAAACCCACATTGCAGAATTTTGGCTGTGGTCTTCTTAGCCAAAAATGGCCACCACATGCCTGAGAGTGACAAAAGGAGATGATACTTTGTTGTTCATCATCTGGCACACATCTCCTTATGATTTGATCGGGACAATACTTGAATAAGTATGGGTCGTCCCATAGGAATTTTCGCACCTCATTGAAGAACTTATCCTTATCTTGCTTTTTCCAATGTGTAGGAATCGTACTTGTAGCAAGATAGTTAGCAATGTCCGCATACCATGGCAATTGAGAGACTTCAAAAAGTTGTTCATCAGGGAACATGTCATTGATCGCTGTCGTTTCAGGGGAATCGGTGAGAACAAGTCGAGAGAGATGGTCAGCCACTACATTTTCTACTCCTTTCTTATCACGTATCTCTATGTCAAAGTCCTGGAGTAGAAGGATCCATCTTAACAACCGTGGTTTAGCATCCTTCTTAGAGAGAAGGTACTTAAGCGCGGCATGGTCAGTGAATATGATGATCTTGGATCTAATCAAGGACCTAAACTTGTCCAAGGTAAAAACTACGGTTAAAAGTTCTTTTTCTGTAGTGGTGTAGTTTGCTTGGGCTGAGTTTAAGGTTCTACTAGCATAGTAGATAACACATGGCTTCTTCTCTTTTCTTTAGCCTAGCACGACCCCAATAACATAGTCGCTTGCATCGCACATAATTTCAAAAGGAAGGCTCCAATCAGGTGGTTGCATTATGGGAGCACATGTCAACATACCTTTAAGTGTGGTAAAGGCATTTTGACAATCTTCATTCCACTCAAAGGAATTCTCCTTTTGAAGTAGGTTACATAAAGGACGAAAGAGTGAACTGAAGTCCTTTATGAACCGTTTATAAAATCCTGTGTGTCCCAAAAAGGACCGCACATCTCGTATGCTCTTGGGTGGGGGAAGGTTAGAGATAAGATCGATTTTTACTTTGTCCACCTCGATTCCATTTTGTGAAACGATATGACCAAGTACAATTCCCTTTTGAACCATAAAGTGATACTTCTCCCAATTCAACACAAGGTTCTTCTCTTCACATCTTTTCAGCACAGATTTCAAATGCACAAGGCACTCATCAAAGCTACAACCAAATACAGAGAAATCATCCATGAAGACTTCAAGAATTGTCCCCACTATATCAGGAAAGATACTCATCATACAACGCTAAAAGGTGGCAGGGGCATTACATAGTCCAAACGGCATCCGTCGATAGGCGAAAGTGCCGAATGTACATGTGAATGTAGTTTTTTTTTTGTCTTCACGGGCGACCTCTATTTAGTTGTACCTTGAATAGCCATCAAGGAAGCAAAAATGGGAATGACCCGCCAACATTTCTAAAATTTGATCAACAAACGGTAGGGGGAAGTGGTCTTTCCTCATGACTGTGTTTAGCTTCCTGTAGTCAATGCACATTCTCCAACCGATAGTGACTCTGGTTGGTACGAGTTCATTAGTTGGCATTGACTACGATGGTGATTCCAAATTTCTTAGGCACCACTTGAGTTGGGCTCACCCATTGACTATCGGATATTGGGTAAATAATACCCACATCCAATAGTTTCACCACTTCAGCCTTAACCACCTCCTTCATGCTTGGATTGAGTCATCTTTGTGGTTGCCTAGATGTTTTCGCATTCTCCTCTAGGTGTATGCGATGAGTACAAATCAGTGGGTCTATGCCTTTGAGATCCGCAATCGACCACCCAATGGCACTCTTGTGCTCTATTGAGTGGCCATTAGCCTACTCTCTTGTTCCTCATCCAAGTGGGAAGAAATCACCACCAGATATGTCTCATCTCGACCTAAATAGACATATTTCAGCTCACTTGGTAATGGTTTTAGGTCGAGTGTTGGTGCCTTGATATTGGATGAGAGAGGCTTGTTCTCGTTTACGGGTAAAGGCTCAAATAGGGCTCTCCATCTTTTGTTATCAAGTACTAGCATCACATCTAACATGGCATCCATCTCTCATATTGTGCTATCATTTATCTTATAAGAGTGGGCCACACATGCTTCCAAAGGGTCGGAATATAATGACAAGGGGAATGTATCTTCCACGAATGATTCAATCATATTTATTTCGTAGATCTTATCATCAACCTCCCGTGGTTGTTTGCATAAATCAAATATATTTAACTCAAGAGTCATATTTCCAAAGGACATTTGTACAAGCCCGTTTCTACAATTGATAATCGCACTGGAAGTAGCTAGAAAAGGGTGGCCAAGTATGACGGGAATTTGAGCACTGATACCTATCACGGGATGTGTATCTAAGACAATAAAGTCTACTAGGTAGTAGAATTTATCAACTTGGACTAAGACATCCTCAATCACTCCTCTCGGTATACGAATGGATCTATCAGCAAGTTGGAGTGTGGTTTTGGTGGGTTTCAATTCACCTAACCCAAGTTGTTCGTAAACCGAGTATGGAATGAGGTTCACACTTGCCCCCAAATCGAGTAAGGCTTGTTTAATCCGGTAGTCTCCTATGATGCATGAGATGGTTGGACTACCTGGATCCTTGTATTTTTGGGGCACCTCTTGTTTGATGATAGCGCTCAAATTCTCAGTCAAAAGTACTTTGTTGTGAACATTGTGTTTCCTTTTGACCGTACACAATTCCTTTAGAAATTTGGCATAAGATGGTATTTGTTTTATGGCATCCAACAATGGGATGTTGATCTTCACCTACTTGAAAACCTCTAAAATTTCCAGGTTCTTGTCTAAAGGTTTGGGTGAAATCAACCTTTCGGGAAACGGGGCAACCAGCTTGTATTGCCTTTCCGGTTCTTTTTCTTGTGGAGTGTTGTTTGAGCTATCATCCTCTTTAGAATTTTTCGGATCCTTAGGCTTTGGGGTCTTCACCGGATTAGATTTATAAATTATTTTCCCACTTCTCAAAGTGGTGATAGCTTGAACATGCTCCGTATGTTGGGAGGATGAGCTTGCGTCTTGTATCTCAAATTGGGTTCTTGGGTTAGGAAGAGGTTGGGCAGGAAGTGTGCTTTTCTCCCTAACACTGAGGTGAGATTCAACTCTAGCCATTGAGGTTTTCAATTCATTGATGGCTTGAGTTGAATTTTGATTGAATTTCAATTGCTCTTGCATCAACCCATTTATTTTCAGAGAATTAGTCTTGTTATACTCAGCTTGAACCGATACGAATGCACCCAACACCTCCTCTAGTGTAACTTTTGGTGTAATGACTAGGGATGGACCTAGTAAAGGTTGAGCTTGAGGGATATTGTTTGCATTTGCAGTGGGTCCATTCCTCCAACTAACGTTGGGATGGTTCTTCCAACTAGCATTAAACGTGTTTGATTTTGGAGCACCAAATTGCCGTTGATCACTGTTTATGGCATTTGATTGTTCTTGTAAGATGTCTTGAACCGCTGAGATTGTGGGACAATCTTGTGTTATATGTTGATTTCCCGCACAAATTCCACAAACAGTTTCAATGTCATTAGAGTTGATCGTCTCTCCTTTCTTTAATTCCATGGCCTCGACTTTTCTTGTGAGGCTAGCCACCCATGCACTTATGCTATCCTCTTCTGATAGGACATAAATTCCTCCTTTTTCCCTTTGATGGCTAGTCTTGGAGTTTGTTGGTTTAGATGTATCCTAAGACTGTGCATTCTCAGCTAATTCCTCCAAATAGTCCCATGCTTCATCAGCTTCCTTATTCATGAACTCCCCATTACACATCATCTCTACGAATTGGCGCATGGGTGAAGTCAGTCCTTCATAGAAAAAGCTTATAACCTGCCAAATTTCATAGCCATGATGTGGGCATGCATTTAACAAGTCCTTAAACCTCTCCCAACATTGGAAGAAGGTCTCATCTTCCTTTTGGGCAAAGTTCATGATAAGGCGCCTCAACATGTTCGTTTTGTGAGTAAGGAAGAATTTTTTTATGAATTCCCTATGCATATTAGTCCATGCACCAATTGATCTTGGCCTTAATGCATGTAGCCAACCTTTAGCTTTATCTTTAAGGGTAAAAGGAAATAATTTAAGCCTAACCACATCATTAGTTACATTTGCAAAGTGCATGGTGGTTATTACCTCATCAAATTTCTTAAGGTGTTGATAGGCACTTTCACTGTCTAATCCATGGAATCTCGGGAGGAGTTGGATTACTCCTAGTTTCAAATCTACATTCCCTGTATTTTGTGGAAAAACTATGCATGAGGGAGTGCTCGCTCTTTCTGGTTGCAAGTAATCACGTAATGTTTTTGGTCGGGGAATATTCTCAACCACATTCTCTCCCGTTTCGGTTTGGTTTTGGCCCAGATTAGGATTGACCATTAGATTAGGTTGATTTACAGCCATATTTTCAGACAAAATTGGAGAAGTTAGATGTCTCCTAGCACGTGGTTCTCTGTCAATTCCTTCAACTATTCCCCCTTCACTAATGAGTCGGTTATTGGAATCCCGAGCCCAATGTGGCATGCAAAATCCTAAAAGAATGAAACAACAAGAAAGAAGAATTCTTCCTTCCTTTCTTTACTCTTCTCTAAGACCGAAGCACAAGGTGTCTTACAATGGTTAGGCCAGAAGCAAGGATAGAGACCGATTTCTCCTGGTCAATAGGGGTTCAGAGAACTCCCCACCCACTCTTTGAATCTTTTGAGAAAAGTGCAGAAAAAGAAGAAAGAGGAGTAGAGGTGAGAAGAGAAATCTCTGAGCACAAGGTTATCCAAGACGGCAGAGCTGACCAATAGGAATTCAAATGGCACAAGGCCTACCTATCAGAGATCCAAAAAGGAGTCTCCACCCACTTTACAAGAGATGAATATGATAGGAATGAATAGGAGAAGAAGAAGAGTAAAGTTAGAAAGATAGAACTTGATTTGGCACTTGAGATCCTTATGTCTTCTTCAGCTTCCTAGAAATCCCTGTAAAAGAAAAATCAAACAAATCAAACTAAGTTACTACTGGAATCCTAAAAATCCTAAATAGATACTATTTTCAAAATTTTTGTGAACAACCGCCAAAGTCCCCGGCAACGGTGCCAAAAACTTGTTCGCTTCCCCAAGTGTAGGGTTGCGATGTAGTAATAATCTCGGTAAGATCGAGGTCGATCCACAGGGACTTATGTAGAAATTTACAAATACTTCCAATAGTTTCTATTGAAAAGCTAACAACCAGATTTTGAGAAGATTGATGTAAATAGTACTTTTGAACTAAACTGAAGATAACAATTAATAAAAAGGTACTAGGGTTCAAGGATCCACTTGTAGCAATCCTTGATGCTCAATTCGCTGTGGTTTCTCACTTTCTCAACTAGAATCGAAATTAAGATCTATCTAGCAGGATGATAGAGCAGTTAAACCAAACAATCTGCCATATGTAAGATTAATGTATATGATTCACTCAATGCAAGCTAGGACGAGCATACTCAATTGCATAGGTCAGTCCCAATTCCAATAGACTAAGTTCACAATCATAACCATCATTAAATCCTGTCACAACACGAAACTAGATTATGATTTGAACTTGATTCAAATCACATACACAGTCCACATATTACAGAATTTCCAGAAAATAGAACTTTGGTAGGAAGTTCCCACATGAAGATCATGAATCTAGGGCATATTCCGATTCCTCAGATCATACAGGTCTAGATTAGTACATAACAATTAAGAACTCAAGCAATTCTTTCAAACATCCATGAGTCATCATAAGACTAAGAAAAACTACTTAGTACTTGAATTAAACTTCAAACCATTGTTCGTAAACATGAAATCCAACTTAAAACCAACTTAAACGAATTGAAACATCTTAGATTCACTACAAGCTTCACCTCTTAGCCCTAGCTAAGAGGTCTAGCCGTTCATGATCCAAGGAAACATGAAACAAAATAAGGAAAGACAGCAAACAACCTAGAAGGAGTTGTGGAACTCCGAAATCTACTTCCGCCGCCTCCCACCGTGCTGGTTCTGTTCTAGGATTTCCTAGGAACGATTCCCAGGTGTCCTTTTATAGTGGGGAAGCTCCGGAACGTCGGAATCTTCTAGAATTTGCGTAAGAATACGCACTATGCAGAGAAAATCGGAGCGCAATTTAGAAATTGTCTGTCTTTGCATGTGGCCGACCGGTCGGGCTGTTAATCCCATCAGTCCAGCGAGCTTCTGGCAGAAGGTAGGCTATGGCCGACCGGTCATGACCGGTCGGCCCTGTTGTTTCTTTGGTCCAGCAAGGTAGGGGAGCTGGCTGACCGGTCTAGACCGGTCGTGGCCCTCCTGACCGACCGGTCTCAATCGGTGTTGGCCATTGCTTCTTCATTTCCTTCTTCTTTTCTTCTCTCTCTGCTTCCTTCTTCCTTCGGCCCACCTTGGGTCTTCATCCAAGGCTCTTAAAGAGATCTTTTTAGTCTTCAATTGAGTGGAGTCCTTCTCATTCCTACAATCATAAAATCATGCATTAGATTGTTCTTTAAATCATGAAAACCTTGCATAATGAGTGATGAATTGGGGTTAGAATATGCACAATTAAGAGCTCAATGTTCGCTCACCTCAAGTGTAAGGTTGCTATGTGTTAATGCACTTTTTCGTGCCATACGAGTGCACCTTGTTTATCAATCACTCACATCAGTGAGTCTAGTGTCGGTTGAGCCCAATGAAGACGAAGACCGAAGACTTAGTGGCCCCGCTGCATCACGGAAGAAGATACAGGTAAAAGTGATGCCTTAATGTGCCTTAACCTGGACCAAAATCCAACCCCTTAACCTCTTTGATGACCTTGACCATATTAGGGAACCTTTAGTCATCATAGATTGGCCCTAAGTGTCCCAAAACATCACCTAAATCTTGGCCTAAGTGAGAGGGTTGAAGAATGGATGGGTCGGCAAAACAGTGGGCTAAACCCAGGCCTGTCCGACCAGTCACGACCAGTCATGGACCCCTGGCCGACCGGTCAAGACCGGTCGGACAGACAGTCCAGATTGGACAGCAGCTACTAGAATGAGATGGCCATTGGGCCGACCGGTCGTGGACCCTGAACGACCAGTCGTGGACCCCTGGCCGACCGGTCTTGACTGATCGAGCAGACCATTCTCCTTAAGACAACAAGCTTCTGCTTTTACACTGGCCTATGGCCGACCGGTCGTGGACCCTGGCTGACCGGTCGTGCGACCGGTCGGCACTAGCCATTTTTTGCCTGTTTTGTATCCGTTGTGCATTTTTCTATATAAGGGCTTGGCTCATTTTGAGGGGTAGATGAGAGGGTTTTGAGAGCCTATTCCCCACACCTTTTGTACATCATATGAGGCCTCAAAGAGGAGGGTTTCAAGTCATATCCCTTGTGTTTTAAACATAAGTGTGGGCATTCAAATGCTATCTAGAGATGACTTGATTCCTCTCTCAATTCTAGAGGTGAAACACTATACCATATAGGCATATCTCTTGTTCAAGACCTCTAGAAGACCCTCTAGGTGAATCTCCTAGTTAGAACAAGCTACATATCCCATATAGGAGATTCAACCATCCTCCCATCACCTTGGGCATCTCAAAGGCATTACATGCAAGGTGTTTGATCAAGTGTGGCTGAGGCATTGGCGACGCAACGGCAACACAATCGTGGGAGCAAGGGAAGCTGATTGAAGCACGGGAGAGAGGAGATCAAGCAACCCAAACCGGCGCTAAACAAGGGGCTCATCCGACAAGTAAGGTTGTCTTAACTGAGAGTCCATTTAGAGTTTGTTTATCAAACTCGATATAGGGACGTTAACCGTTCCTTGGTCCGTTAGCCAGGCCTAAACTAAGTCTCCAAGGGGGAGCCTCCGACATGGGAGTGAACGTGAGTCGGGTTGAGTGTTAGCCTATGTCCAAAACTCTGTTTGGGTTGAGAGTTAGCCCTTTGTCCAAAACTCCGATTACGGTTGAGAGGTGAACCGTAAAACCTCCGTGTAAAGGTTGATTTGTTGAATTATATAAGTAGGCGAAAAGAATTTAAAAAAAGGTCCTTATCACCCCCTCCTATAGGTTTAGCCATAATTCTAGTTGCTCTTTAAGCTTCTGCACATACGTGGGTGTCATGTTAGACTACCGACGTACTTTCAATTGGTATCAGAGAGGGTTGCTCTTCAAGGATGTAACCGTCTAGAGTAAGATCCGGTACCGGAGCACTAGCATCATGTCTACCTAAAAAGGAAAATCTATTTTGCCTCATGTTGAATTATAAGTAAAATGATTATTGAGGACAACAATAACTACGGTAGGAATTATTGTCATATTCCCTACCGTACATTGCTCTCCAACTTGGAATGAACCTAAGGGAGAAAAATCTAGGATAGATGAATTCCCTTCCAACAAGCATGTTGGGTCCTATTAATCATACCCAAGGGGGTTGTGATCTAGGTTAGGTGACCTTAGGAGACCATATTGAGCTCAAATAAATATCTAAGGATCAAGTCTCATTTTGAGCAAATTGATGAACTTGAGGAATTTAGCCTCTTTGGACCATAGGAAAATCTAAGGATTTCAGCCTCTTTTGTGTGTATGGGCAAATCAGAGGATTCAAGCCTCACTAGCCCAAATTTAGTAGTTTAGCCTTGCTTTCAACTTCATATTTGCTTGCTAGACTATCTCCATGCTTAGATTAGCTATTTTTGCTGAATTTTATGTTTCATTGTATGCTAATCTTTGCTTAGTATTGGTCTTGATATACCATTAGGGGAGGTTGGTTGATTGGGCTATAAGCCCTTGTGCTTTTATTGCAAATGTATATCTTTGATCAATTATGCATGATTAGCCTTGCCTAGATAGTTATATTTTCTTGTTAATCATGTTACTTAGCATGCTCCATGTATTTATGATTCATGCACCCTATACTCTCCTTGTTAGCATACGCTTATAGTTATAACTGCGACATACTATCTACTCTTACCTTAACCTTATTGATATATCATTAAGGTGGAGAAATAGTTTGTCAATTACTAGCAAAAAGGGGGAGAAAGATCAAGTCCCACCAAAACTAGTTTGCTATGTTTTGTGATGCAGGGATTGACAGGTTATAGGGGAGCAAACTGAAAAGGAGCAGCTTAGTTTAGGCATGTCAAGAGTCCTGTATTTAATTCATTATCAATGTAATATCTTGAACATGTAATCTGTTTTGGTAGGTTAGGTTTATGTAAGTAATTGACAAAGGGGGAGATTGTTAGTGCACTTTTCGTGGCATACTAGTGCACCTTGTTTGTCAATCACTTACATCAGTGAGTCTAGTGTCGGTTGAGCCCAATGAAGATGAAGACCGAAGACTCAGTGGCCCCGCTGCATCAAGGAAGAAGATACAGGTAAAAGTGATGCCTTGATGTGCCTTAACCTGGACCAAAACCCAACCCCTTAACCTCTTTGATGACCTTGACCATATTAGGGAACCTTTAGTCATCATAGATTGGCCTTAGGTGTCCCAAAACATTACCTAAGATTGGCCTAAGTGAGAGGGTTGAAGAATGGATGGGTCGGCAAAACAGTGGGCTGAACCGAGGCATGTCAGACCGGTCACGACCGGTCGTGGACCCCTAGCCGACCGGTCAAGACCGGTCGGACAGATAGTCCAAATTGGACAGCAACTACTGGAATGAGATGGCCATTGGGCCGACCGGTCGTGGACCCTGGACGACCGGTCGTGGACCCCTGGCCGACCGGTCTTGACCGGTAGAGCAGACCATTCTCCTTAAGACAGCAAGCTTCTGTCTTTGCACTGGCCTATGGCCGACTGGTCGTGGACCCTGGACGACCGGTCGTGGACCCTGGCGAACCGGTCGTGCGACCAGTCGGCACTAGCCATTTTTTGCCCGTTTTGTATCCGTTGTGCATTTTTCTATATAAGGGCTTGGCTCATTTTGAGGGGTAGATGAGAGGGTTTTGAGAGCCTATTCCCCACACCTTTTGTACATCATATGAGGCCTCAAAGAGGAGGGTTTCAAGTCATATCCTTTGTGTTTTAAACATAGGTGTGGGCATTCAAATGCAATCTAGAGATGACTTGATTCCTCTCTCAATTCTAGAGGTGAAACACTATACCATATAGGCATATCTCTTGTTCAAGACCTCTATAAGACCCTCTAGGTGAATCTCCTAGTTAAAACAAGCTACATAACCCATGTAGGAGATTCAACCATCCTCCCATCACCTTGGGCATCTCAAAAGCATCACATGCAAGGTGTTTGATCAAGTTTGGCTGAGGCATTGGCGACGCAACGGCAACATGTTGAACCTCCAATTTATACATTGCATTGCCCATTACACTACATAGTTTGCATGATTTTCATGGTTTAAAGGCCCACCTAACACGTGTTTCTGTGATTGTAGGGATGAGAGTGGATTTCATCAAATTGGAGCCAAAAGAATGTATTTGAAGGCATTGCATGAAGTCCTAGGATGGACCAAAGAAAGAAGAAGAAAAAGGGAGAAAAGAGAATGAAGAAAAGAAGAAAAAGTGGAAGAAAAACAAGGCTGACCGGTCGTCCGACCGGTCATCCACATAAAAGATGTAAATGGAAGGAGGCCGACCGGTCTTGACCGGTCGGCCAGGAAGGTTGGACACATTGCAGAAGATATGCCGACCGGTCATGACCGGTCGGCTATAGGCACTGGATGAAGGATAAATCAGCCCGACCGGTCATGACCGGTCGGGCATGCACGCTGGACGCGGATAGATCTGTCCGACCGGTCATGACCGGTCGGATGTACTCGCTGGATGGTTTAAAAAGTTAGTCCGACCGGTCACGACCGGTCGGCCCTGCGTAAGAAGACTCCTTTCTAAATTGGGACTCCGAAAATTGCTGCGCAATGCGAAGGCTTTCGCAGAATCCGACGCAAGGGGGGCTTGTTGCTATAAAAGGCCACCTAGGGGCTTTCCCTAAGGTATCAGAGAAGAGAAGGAACGTGAGTTTGGAGGCTGAAGGCGACTGTGGAGCGTCTGCAACATCTATTTTCGGGTTTTTTTCTAGTTTTATGCTTTATTTTTGAATTTTTAGTTGTAGCATGACTATGCTCGGCTAAAACCTCTCAGCTAAGGCTGAGAGGTGAAGCTTGTAGCCAGTTCTATGTTAATTTCAGTTTGATTCAAGTATTTTTAATTCGAAGTTAGAATTTTCTTATGTTCAGTTCAAAAGATGGTAGTTTGAGATGTCTTATCTGAGTTCATGTGCTCCGGACATGAATTCCTTTTAATTCTCTGAGATTATCACAGGTTGCTTGTTTAGATTCGAATTATAGTAATCCTTGAGCAGGCCATAGTCCATAGGCATGGCTGTTACTCCGCAGGCTATGAATTTGAATTCTACATTGATTGAATGGATTTGAACTTGGAAGTTCAACTTGAATTGGATGAATGTGTGTGAATGCTTTACTTTCCAACTAGATGAGAGATAGGACTTCAACTCTAGTTGTGTTCTATACTTGGATTGACTGAATTGACATAGGATTGCTACAAGTGGATCCTTGAAAGCCTTAGTACATTATATCTCTGATTTTTCATTAAGTTACTGTTTTAATTAAACATCCCATTGAAATTGAATTTATTCTATTAAACTGAGTTGCTGGAGTAATTAGGAAGCTGTTACTCTTTCCCTATGGATCGACCTCGGTCTTACCGAGTTTTATTACTACATCGCAGCCTTACACTTGAGGCGTGCGAACACAACACAATCGTGGGAGCAAGGGAAGCTGATTGAAGCACGGGAGAGAGGAGATCAAGCAACCCAAACCGGCGCTAAACAAGGGGCTCATCCGACAAGTAAGGTTGTCAAACTCGATATAGGGACGTTAACCGTTCCCGTTAGCCAGGCCTAAACTAAGTCTCCAAGGGGGAGCCTCCGACACGGGAGTGAACGTGAGTCGGGTTGAGAGTTAGCCTATGTCCAAAACTACGTTTGGGTTGAGAGTTAGCCCTTTGTCCAAAACTCTGATTACGGTTGAGAGGTGAACCGGTAACACCTCCGTGTAAAGGTTGAGAGGTGAACCTCATTTAAAACCTTCGATAGTGAATGTCGGTGTGCTCAAAGGAGTTGAGTACTTGAACCGGGAGTGGAGTAGACCCAAAGTCGAACCACTATATATGCTTGTGTTTGTGATTGAATTGAGCACATTGATATCTTAACATTGTTAGTTTAATTGTCTAATTATGAATGCTTGATAGGAATGTATGCTAGGCACTAATTAGGCACATCCACACACAAGATGTACTTTCACTAGTAGTGTAGACTTGAGCTCATTGATCCATTCTCATAAGTCTACTTAGGTTGCATAGATTAGGAGCTTGATTAGTTAAATCTTTTGATTACCTATGCATGCTTTAGACTAGGTTGTTTATTGCTTAATCATATGCTAGTCTTGTGATTGGACCCACTTAGGCTTGGAAGCCGAAGTGTTCTTGCTTACTTAGTTTAATTTGTTGAATTATATAAGTAGGTGAAAAGAATTTCAAAAAAGGTCCTTATCACTCCCTCCTATAGGTTTAGCCATAATTCTAGTTGCTCTTTAAGCTTTTGCACATACGTGGGTGTCGTGTTAGACTACCGACGTACTTTCACGATGTAGTAATAAATCTCGGTAAGACTGAGGTCGATCCACAGGGAAAGAAGTAAACAATTTCAAGTACTCTAATAACTAGAATCTAAGAAGTTTAAGGAAGTAGTTTTTCACATGAAATAGGAAAATCTAAAAAAAAAAAGAAGAACTAGAGCATCAAGGGTCCACTTGCAATAGTCCAACGCTAATCCATTCATCCAAGTACAACATAATTAGAATCAAAGTCCTATCTCTCATCTAATTGGAGGATGTAACATTCAAGCACAAACAATCCCACTTAAATCTGGAAATCAGATTTCTAGTTCTAATGAAGCACATAGAACTTGAACTTGTAGCCTTCGGAGTAACAGCCATACCAAGAGACTATGGCATGCTCAAGGGTTACTACAATTCAAATTCAAACAACCCAATCATGGTAATCTCAGAGGATTGCAAGGAACTCATGTCCGGAGCACACAAACTCTCACAAAACTTTCAAAAAACCAAACTTTATTCAAACTAAAAGTTCAAAATCCAAAATTAAGAAAAGGGTACTTGAAATAAAATAATTAAAGCATTGAAACCAACTACAAATTTCACCTCTAGCTCTAGCTAAGAGGTTAGCTAAGGAAAAGCATATTAAAACTAGAACTAGAACTAAGAAAAGGAAGAAAAATTAGCTGTAGGAGGCTAGGTAGCCTCCTAGGACTTGAACTCCTTGCTTCCTGTTCACTCCCCAAGTGTAGGGTTGCGAAGTAGTAATAATTCGGAAAGACCAAGTATCGTTCCCACAGAGATTTATGAATGGGTATTCTCAGAATTTAACTAAAACAACTAATAATTAAGATTTTATTAAGAACTAAAGCTGGAAAATAATGATTTGGGTTTAAATAGTGAATGTGTAAGGTAATATCAATCTAAAAAGGCACTAGAGCGCCAAGGATCCACTTTTGATAAGTTTCAATGCATCAACACAACTAGGTCTCTCATAACTCAATCGGAATCGAATTCATATCTCTATCCGATCGGAATATAGAGCGGTTCAATCAACAATTATCTAAAACAGTTGCTCATTCATTGATTCGATTCTGTAGACCCTCGCCGATTTCTCCGCGCTTCCACACGACGTCGTTCTCCCTTTCCTTTCGGAAGAAGAAGAAGAAGAGATGCGTGAGTGCGAAATCGCCGTTTGTGCCACTGGCTTGCCTCGTTCTCGAGGGCTTCGTTTGGTTGTCGTATTGAGCTGGATGTGTTTAAGTGGATTTATATAAGACCAGAGTCGCCACTAGCCAGTTACTTCGAATCTACAGTCGGCTAGACCCCGTAGAAACGTTAGAGAAGAGAATCCGAAGATTCCTTCCTCTAAAATGACTCCTGTTGATCTGCGGCCAGAGATTCAAGGTAAGGGATCACGGTTACAGGGTGGGAAGAGGTTAAGCACCCCACACACTGCCCGTACCGAAGTACGGTCTCTACTTCACAGAATCGATCGAATACTTGAAAGTCTAATTTAATCCTCGTATATTCTCATGAATGACATGATGCATGAATGCGGGTCTGAACAGTAAGAGTTTCTGATGGGCAGGTTCCAACAACGGGCAAGCCCAGAGCGTACGCTCGAACTGACAGGTGCTTAATATAAGACGTATGCAGTGTGCTTGAATGATCAAGGTGTTTTATGGTGAAGCATGAATGCAGGTCTGAACAGTAAGAGTTTCTGATGGGCAGGTTCCAACAACGGGCAAGCCCAGAGCATACGCTCGAACTGACAGGTGCTTAATGTAAAGACATATGCATGTGTGTTTGAGTAATCAAAGTGCTTGTAGTGAAGCAGGGGGGTTGGAAGAAAAGTAAATGTTGCACTTATGCTAGATGCGAATGAGATGATGCTGGAAAAAGAGTAGTTGGATGGACGGAGGTGTTGCAAGGGTTGGCTTCGAGTGGCTGGATCAAGACTTAGATGGCTTGGGAGGCTTGGACCAGTGGTCAGGCTGGGCTGGACCAGGGTTAGACTCTCTTCACTCGGGCTCTCCTTGGTGGAAAAATGGGCTAAAGGGTGGAGAGATGGACTCAGAACTCTCGGGCTGAAATGGACTCGAATGGCTTTCTGAAATGAGAAGGGGAGGGGGGTATTTATAGCAGCAGAGAGTGGCAGATTGCGTAATTTTGTCCGGGCGGCCTGCCATGGGCCGCCCGTACGGCCGCTCCTCGGTTTCCAGCGAGTACGGCCGTTCCCTCGGGGCTGCTGTTGGACTCGCTGGTTGACTCAGTGAGTTGACTCAGCGGGTCGACTCGGTGGTTTGACTCGACGGGTTGACTCGGTGTTTTGACTCGACGGGTTGACTCGACGGGTTGACTCAGCGGGTTAACTCAGCGAGTTGACTCAGTGAGTTTGACTTTTTTGGGGATTTTTTGACTGGACTTTTTTATGGGGGGTTTTTCAGGGTGGTGTTTAGGACTGGGTTGACTGGGTTCAGGCTTGAACTGGGCTATGGAATGGGGCTTACAAGGGTGAGTTTGGCTGAGTTTGGACTTGGGATTTGGGGGTATGGTCCTCCGTTCAACCAGCTATCTCTACCAACAGTGTAGCCGAAGGTGGGGTGTCTACAGATGCCCCTCTTTGGCAGAGGTTGCGTGCAACCGAATGCCAAAGCGAGTGGACACCCCACTTCTGACCCAGTCATTCATAGATCATGGTCTGAAATCTTTGCTTGCTTTTGCATCTGTGCCAGTTGATCGTTTGGAGATCGCTAACTTGCACATACCGCGAGAGTTTGGAGAAAACGTTGCGATTGTCCCTGCAGTTTGCTGCAACCTGGGTACCCAATCGCAACCCTTCCATTCCCGATCGGTACTAACATCGGAAAGGTACAGCAGAGCCTCTGCGTCGACAGTCTTACGAGGTTACTGACCCTGTGATTGATTGTATGTTTGATGTTTTCCCAGATCACTCCAGGAGTACTTGTTTCGCTTGACTGTCAAAGTGGTTAGACGCCCTGCGTCAGATAGTCTTACGGGATTCTACTACGCCAACTTGGACTCAGTCAAGGTACTTCAGGCATCCACGCCTAGGTATGTGCGGGTGGGCTTTTCCACCCGATCTGCTGGTTTCGATGCTTAGTTTGCAATTCATTCTTTCCTTGATTGTGGTCTGGAATCTTTGTTGTCCTTTGTATCTGAGTCAGTTGATTGTCTGAAAATTGATAACTCGCACATACCGCGAGAGTTCGGAGAAAACGTTGCGATTGTCCCTGCAGTTTGCTGCAACCTGGGTACCCAATCGCAACCCTTCCATTCCCGATCGGTACTAACGTCGGAAAGGTACAGCAGAGCCTCTGCGTCCGTTAGTCTTACGAGGATGCTGACCCTGAGACTGATTGTGTGATGTTTGATGTTTTCCCAGATCACTCCAGGAGTACTTGTTTCGCTTGACTGTCAAAGTGGTTAGACGCCCTGCGTCCGATAGTCTTACGGGATTCTACTACGCCGACTTGGACTCAGTCAAGGTACTTCAGGCATCCACGCCTAGGTATGTGCGGGTGAACTCTTTCCACCCAATCTGCTGATTTGGATACTTGGGTTACAATTCATCGTTTCCACCTGTTCAAATGGTTTCTGTGACCGAGCCTTTCGACTTTCATCTTTTTGTATCTTGGCATGTGGTACGACCGCACTGACACTGGAGTTCAGTTCGACCGTACTTTTAGTGCATTGGATCCGATGGTCTCCGGGGAAACCGCGAGACATCGGATCTTATTTGATTTTTGCGTTGGCTCCTACCCAGAGATATGGAAGATCTCCTGGTGTTTTGGAGGCAGAACGCTCTACTGGGAAAATATTTTTGGATTTTTGAAAAGACACCCACTCTGGGGAGTGATACTCCGTGGGGTTTTTATTTGCGAATAGAAATATTTTTTTGTCTTTTTGAAATGAAAATCTGGTTCGCATGTGCCTCCACTAGGGATGCCTGTGGGGTCTTTAGCTAACCGACTTTTATTTTGAAAGCAGGTAAACATGATGATTGATGCGATGGATGCTGATGCATGGAGATGCATGATGAATGCATGGCTTTGGCTCATTCTCTTTCAGTTTGATGATTTTGCTTTTGCTATGGGTGTAGAGAACTTTGAGCTTATTGCTTGCAGGGTTGTGCTTCCTTTGGGGATTTTTCTTTTTGATACGGAGATTTGGACAGCGGATTGGTCAAGATCCCGACCCGTGGTCGATCAGGTCCATCGTCCCAAGATGCTGTTTCTTTGCTAATGAGAATGTACGAGGATATCATCCGACTTCAAGATGTTCTTCTGGGCATACATGTGATTGAGATGGTGTTTGGTTGCCCGTTTTGGTCAAGATTCCAATTTGCGGGCGATTGGATCCGTCATCCCATACTTGTGAAGTGAGCGGAGTTCAAGACTCCTGAATTGTAGTGCTGGGGATGCTAATTTTTGTGATTTTTTTGTAAATATGTGGTCCGAATCTTTACCTGAGCGATCAGGATAGAGATTGGTTATTGAAAACACAGGAAATATTTTTGTGATTTTTGAAATATTTTGATTGAAAGCAAGGGAAATATTTTTGTGATTTTTGCAGATATTTGATGGAAATATTTTTGTGATTTTTGAAGAGATGATTTTGCAATGTTTTTGTATTTTGTGATTTTTCTGAAATGCAGGGAAAAGATATGGAATTTCCATCCACTTCCAGCTTCTACTGCTGGTAAGGCACCCGATCCATTTTACGTCAGCGAGCAAGACGAGTCTCACACAGTTAAGTGCCGTAGTTTTACATCTTCGGATGAGGGGATTTTGAGGGTTTTCAGTCAACACACCCACAAAGTTGCCTGTTCCTCATGTGCAATGCACATAGACCACGTATCGTCCGACGGACTCCTTCGGCCACAAGATGAGCCACATCCTCACATTTCCCTTAGTCAATCCAGTTTGGGGTCTTACGTTGCTCACAATTCCGTGAGGGTGAGCTTCACCTCCCAACAGCCTTAATCCCCTTCATGAGTTCTAGGAACAGGGAACATCCGTCAGCTTCAACAGCGACTTCCAACTCAAGGTTGTCTATCACGGTGCGTTCAACACGAACAGGATTGCGGAGTTCTGCCCGCCTCAGCCTTTACCTGTTTAGAAGATTCCAGACACCGGTACGATCAAGTGTCAGCCATGTCTGGAACAGGTTAGGAAAGAAAGCCCCCGAGAAGTTAATCCCAGTGTAGTTTTAGGTCTTCGGACCACTGGGGATAAATTGGTGGATCCAAACTGGTGATGAAAACTTTTTTTTTGTTTTATATTGTATATATTTTTTTTGTTTTGAAAAAGTTCCAGACTTCAACTCGAGTAATCGAGATTGACACTGGTTTTTATGGAAAGCTTTAAAATATTTTTGGTATTTTTGAGATGATCCGGGTTATCGAACCATGATCCCAACGGTCGAGGTCGATGCCGGTTTTTAGTTGAAAGCGAGAAAGGTCCCCCGAGAAATTAATCCCAGTGTAGTTTAAGGTCTTCGGACCATGAAACTGTACAAAAGAGGGGCAAACATGTTTTTTTGTTTTTTTTTTTTTTTTTTTTTTGAAATGATCCAGATCATCAGATCTTGGCCTGAAAGGCTGGGATCGATGTTGGTTTTTATTAAAAATCTCTCGGGACGTTGATCCCGACGTAGTTTAAGGTCTTCGGACCCAAAACTTTACAAGTGATGTATATATTTTTTTTTTGGTTTTCTGAAAGTGTCCGGAGCCACCAGATCTTGAAGAAGACTGATGCCGGTTTTATTGACAATCCCTCGGGATCTTGGTCCCGACGTAGTTTAAGGTCTTCGGACCAAAAACTGTAAAAGCGGGGCTAGTTATATATTTTTATGATTTTTGAAAATGTCCGGAGTCATTGATCTTGATGTGAGCAAACAAGACCGACGCCGGCTTTTATTGAAAATCTCTCGGGATGTTGATCCCGACGTAGTTTAAGGTCTTCGGACCAGAAACATGTACAAGAGGGGGCAAACACATTTTTTTTTTTTTTTCGAAATGATCCAGATCATCAGATCTTGGCCTGAAAGGCTGGGATCGATGTTGGTTTTTATTAAGAATCTCTCGGGACGTTGATCCCGACGTAGTTTAAGGTCTTCGGACCCAAAACTTTAAAAGAGGAAAGACATTTTTTTTGTTTTTCTTTTTGGAAAAAATCTGGGTCATCGATTCTGATCTTGATGGTCGAGATCGATACCCATTTTTATTAAAAATCCCTCGGGATTTTGATCCCGACGTAGTTTAAGGTCTTCGGACCAGAAACTGTACAAGTGATGTATATATTTTTTTGATTTTCTGAAAATATCCGGAGCCACCAGATCTTGAAGAAGACTGATGCCGGTTTTATTGACAATCCCTCGGGACCTTGGTCCCGACGTAGTTTAAGGTCTTCGGACCAAAAACTGTAAAAGCGGGGCTAGTAATATATTTTTATGATTTTTGAAAATGTCCGGAGTCATTGATCTTGATGTGAGCAAACAAGACCGACGCCGTCTTTTATTGAAAATCTCTCGGGATGTTGATCCCGACGTAGTTTAAGGTCTTCGGACCACGAAACTGTACATGTGAACAGTAATCAAGGGCGGAGATTCTTGGGATTCTTCTTGGAATGGTTTGGATCATCTGGTCATGCCTTTGGATGGTTGAGATCATTGTTTGACCAAGTCAAATTCTTCTTTCTTTTTCTTGGAAATTCCATGGAACTTTTCCACATCATCCACCCAATTTCTCACCCATTTCTCATGAGATGAGATTTTGGTGAGATTTTCTCTTTTTTCTCACCATTCTCTTCCATCACTTCATTCTTACATGAAGGTACAAGATTCACTTGCAACCACCCTTCCCAAGGAGGAGTTCTTCCCAAGGAGAGGGAGAGGGAGGTCGTTTCAAGTAGGTGGAGGCTAGGACGGCCTCCCATGGGCCGCCCGCCCGGTCTCTGCCTCCTGGTCTCTTCAGGGGGCTGGGTAAAAGGGTGCCTTCCCCTTTTCTATATAACATGGGGCACCCTCCCCCCCTCAAACGTGCAATCTCTCTCTTCTCTCTCTCATACTCTTTCTTTCTTTAAGTTTCCTCTCTCTTCTTTGGTGATCCTTTGCTCTTTTCAAGTGGTGGGCCTTAGAGAAATCTTGGGACAGCAAGGTGGTCCTTCTTTGGTGAGTGGTAAAGGTATGGACCACTTCCTTTCTCTTTCTTGTCCTTTTCCATCTTCATTGTCTCTTCTCATGATCCTTTTTCTTTTTTCATGTAGCTATCCAAAGAGGTGTGAAGGTGGGCCCAAGTATTCTTGACCTTTTTCTAGATCTCAAGTCTCTTCCAAAGGTGGTGTATGGAGAAGGACATTGCAAGCTCTCCACTTCATCATTTTTCCTTTTTCACACTCCCTCCATGTGCATGTAAAGAGTAATTTTGCCATGTCATCAAGTGTGCATGGCAAAATACTCTATCTTTTTCATGGGAGTTGGGCCTCTTTTCATGTGTATCAAATGGGCTCAAAGTGAAGTCATGGCCCTTGGTGTATTTGATGGGCCCAATGCTTCATTTTGGGCTCCCTCATGCTTTCTTGCCTTTGTCATTTTTCCTTTGGAACTATCCTTTCTTTTCCCTCTTCTTTTCAAGATTTGGGCCCATGGGCATGGTAGGGCCCATCTCAAGTTTTGGGCTCATGGGGCTCACTTTGGGTGACCCCATCTTTCTTTACATGTGTATGGATCAAGGTGGCTAGCCCATTCTTCATTTTGGATCTCAAGTGGGCTAGTTTTCCTAGTTGGGCTTATATGGACAAGTAGCCCAAGTCTTCCACTATTTCTTGATTATGATGTACATTCTTGTACAAAGTGTGGTGGGTTCCTTGAAGTTTTTCATGTGGATGGGCTTTTGGGCCTTCATTGAAACTTGGGCACTTCTTTGAACCATGTGTGCCCCACTACACTTTGTCCATGTGGATTTTTTATTTTCATGCTTTCTCTCTTGATGGATGGAGGACTTGAGTTACTTGACCATCTACAAGTCCCATGAGTGAGTTGTTCCCACAATCTCACTAAGTTCAAATGGCTTCCTTTGTGGTGGGAATGTGATTCTCAAGAGTTTCCCTTTAATGTTATCAACCTCAACTGGATGATCCTCAAGTGAGTGTCCATACAACCATAGCTCCTTGAACTTTCTTTGGGGACTTGGTGGGTCATCCACTATCATTCTCAAGTATGAGTGGTTTTCCTTTCCATTTGTGGGAAAGAATGATACCCATAGGTTGCCCATTTTTGTCCCATGCCTTGGGACATTTTGGATTTTGATCTTCAAGTGGGCTATGTGTACCATTCTTATCCATTTTCATGATGGTTGGGTGACTCATCAAGCCATGCTCTTTTGTGCTCAAATGGTCTCCCTTTTTGGTGAACAAGTTGGTGCACATAAGTTGCCCAAACTTGCCTTTTCATGGGCATTTTCAACTTTGATTCTTCATGTGGGCTATGTGCATCAACTTTCTACCCTTAGCTTCTTTGATTCATATGTTTATGGGTAGACCTCCTTGTTGTATTCTCATGGTCAAAACTTTCATCAAGATGAGGCACATAAGGTTGCCCATGGTTAACCCATGAATGGGTCCTCATGTTCTTCAAGTGGGCTATGTGCTTTCTCCAATCCATTGAGATGAGGCATTTGGGTTACTCTTGGAGACCCGTTTCCTTTCTACTCCCCACTTGTCCATGCATATGTGTAAAAAGATGGAGACATCCTAAGTGAGAATCATGACCTTGGCATAAAAGTGAGTCAATCCTTGGCCACATGTGGACTTTGAAGAGGAACTTCTCATGTGCAGTAGGACTCTCATCCTTAGTTGATTTCATGGCACTTGAGTGCATTTGTTGTCCAAAATGTGTCCTTGGATGATGGACTTTTCTTACCTGAGGCATGCCATGCCACCTTCTTTAAGGCAGGCCTTACTTTTTCCAATGGGTCCAACACATATCCTAAGTGACACATGGAATTGGACTTTAGATTTTGCATTTGAATGTGAGTCCAATCCCATGGGTTTCTTGGATGAGAATTTGGATGTTAATGGGTAAAGGATAGGGACTTACCTTGCCAAGCTTGTAGGATTCCATGGCGGATGGTACCAGGGGCCACCAAGTAGTTGACGAGGATGATCCTGCTTTCATTGTCCGCCGGGGGGACCACATGTGTTCCCTAGCTATGGAGCATCAACCTCTTCCTGCCATCAAGGGTCTAGGTACCAGGGATCGCTGGGACAATTGGATGAAGGAGCCACAGCCCTTGCTTGAGTGAGTACTAGATGGTACTCCTTTTGCTGGCCTCCTCACCCTACGCTTCCATAATAACGACGCCAACTGCATGATGCTTGCGGCCCTTTGTGAGAGGTGGCGGGATGAGACCCACACCTTCCAGTTCCCTTGTGGAGAATGGGGAATAACCCCTTTGGACATTTATATGCAGATAGGTTTCCCATTTCATGGGGCAATTGTCCCTCAAGTTAGCTCTTTAGCTCCCCTCTCTTCCACTGATTGGCTGCGGCTTGTCGGTGACGTCCCTCCTGAGGGTGAATTCCAAGGCCATCAAGTGAAGATGCGATGGTTTTACAACAATTTTGCTTCCGTCATCCCTACCACCGAGCGAGAGGCCCTCCACAAGGCGCGGGCCATGATCACTTATGCTTTTGGATCCTTTCTTTTTTGCCATGCGAATGAGAGAGTTGATCCTAAATTTCTTCGTTTAGTCGAGGATCTTCATCACCCCTATAACTGGAATGGGGCCATCCTGACCCGTCTCTTTCAAGGTCTGGACAAAACCTGTCGGCATAGCCGGTCCTTCACAGGCTTCTGGCCTGTTGTTGAGGTAACCTCTTCTTTCATCCTCCTTGGAGCCATTTGCCTCCTTTCTCTCTCTGATCATTAAATGTACTTTCATCCAGACTTGCTTTTATGACCATTTTCCGCATCTTGCGCCGAGGATGCGAGATGACATTGAACCCGCTCAGTATCGCCACATGTACTGGCATCAGCAGAATCGTCAGCGGAACTCCCGAGTTCCCGGGGACAATTGGCGTGCTGATATAGACGGGCTGACCGTTGAGGACGTAAGTATCTTGCTTGTCTTTGTCCTTGTGCTGTACTTGTAACTGATCGTGGTAACCTCTTCTGCTGCAGTTTGCCCGGATGCCGTACGCTAGTTTCCCTCTTTACTACACACCCCAGCGCGTGGAGGCATATGATGCTTCATGTCTCCGTATTATGCTTTCTGACGCTGAGTCCTTCCAATGGTACTTGGGAGAGAGATTGCTTCGGCAAGTCACTGGGGTAGCTCGGGTCCCCTGTTCTGCACCTCCTCCAGCTGCTCGGATGCCAGCTGATGAGAGAGTTGAGGCTCTGGTGGGCCAGCCTGGCTTCTGTTTCACGATCCCGGATCGTGATTATGACGAGTGGTATCTGCTATTTGGCCAGGGCCTTTGCTTCCTTCGCTTTACGTTCCAGGTGGCCGTCGCAGGTATGCTGGAGGTTCAGTGACTGCTCCTTTGATGGATCTTTATCGTCGGGAGCGGGACGCGAGGAGGGGCGACGATGATTATGTTGGTGACTTGTAGCTGGCTCTGCTTTGTATGGCTTTGTACTTTTACCTCTATCTTTGTATCAAGCTCTTTTGAATGAATATATATGGTCTTTGTTTTATCTCAAATTTCTTGATGATATCTGGATGCTTTGATTTATGACTTGTTCCTTGATGATTTGTGATTCCTCAACTGCATGGACAATGACTTGAACGGTTCAGATCGCTTGTTTAGGCCCTGCGGGCCCACTTGATGATTGGATCTTGGATTTTAGCCCTTCTTTTGATGATTGGTCTTTTGATCTCGCCACTCCATGACTTGTATAAGCTTTCCAATGGTTTGGATCTTGATGATTTGGCCCTGTGGGTTCAGATTGATGGATTTGGTCCTGTGGGCCCACTTGAGACCTTAGCTTTACTTTGGGGCACCTCTTTTGATGATTTGTGAGGCTAGGAATGCTTCTCATGGTGTGGATGATGGCTTGAACATCTCTGATCGCTTGATTTGGCTTTGTGGGCCCACTTGATGATTAGATCTTGGATTCTGGCCCTTCTTGTGATGATCAAACCTTTGATCTTGTTGTTTGACGGCTCATGTAGGTTCTTCAATGGTTTAGATCGTGATGATCTAGTCTTTGAATGGCTTGGATTGCTTGTGGCCCCCACTTGATCACTTTCCCCCTTCTTTGGCTTGATCAGCCATATTCCGGCCACATTGCTTCATGATTGGACCAGTGGGGCACCTTTTGTATGATCTTGATCATCTTCGGTCGAAATCGGGAGTGGACCAGAGCCTTGGGCGGCCCACGGAGCGCCATCTGCTGACGTGGACTGTCAGCCTCACCTACCAAAAGCCCTGGAGCCAATCCCGCGGAGAGAGGGGATCTGCGTCCGTACGGGCGGCCCAGGGCAGGCCGCCCAAGGCTCGCCTCTTGAGCGGCCTGGGCTGGCCCTGGTTCGGACATCTTCTGCTGTCTGTTGCTGCTGTCCCCACATTCCCTGTACTGGACCGTTCGATTCCAGCCATGAATCTTCTTGTCCCCTTGTCTTTTCTCTTCATCTTGTCTTCTTCTCATTTTGTCCTTTCTTGGGCAATGGATGGTGGGGATTTATGGGCTGTGGGGGCTGTTCATGGTGGGTCCCACACTTCAGAGAGTATTGAAGGCTTTAATGATGGAGAGATTTCTTGGATTGATGGTGGAGATGGAGCATTAAATGGGGGCATTGATGAGGGGTTAGGGATGGTGGTTGATGAAGCTTTGAATAGCTCCATTAATGGTGGGATGGCTGGATTTTCAGATTTGAATGGGACCTTCATCATGGGAGGAATGGATGGTATAGATGGGATGATGGGACGGGACATAGGTGAGGCTATGCATCCCTTGAGTGTGGGCCCCGTGGATGATGTGATGGACGGTGATGATGGGACTATGAGGGACATAGATGGGCTGATCTCATGTCTGGATGGTATGGATGGCTCAGATGGTACCTTTGACGGTTTGGATGCTCTGGATGAGGGCCAGGATGTGCGGTATACTTCTTTGGGTGGACTTGATGTGATCATTGATGATGTCCCCTTGATGATGGACGGTGTGGATGCCTCGATGATCCCTTTGATCGGCCAGGATGATGATTGGATTCATGATTTCCTACTGGAGAGGGCCGCAGGTCCGGATCTGGCCGTTGATTCTTCGATCGGGGTAGCCGGGACCCTTTTTGATGGTTCAGATGTATTCTTTGACGGTCAGATTAGCCAGGATGCCACGATGTGTGGTGTGATCTTCACTGATAGTCCTTTTGATGGAGAGCATTGTCCTTCCCTTGGTCGTCGGTCTTTTGCGCACTCTGTTCATGAGGTGGGCGAGTCTTCTCATGCGGCTGAGGTTGTGACAATTTCCGACAGTGATGCGGCTATATCGGACATAGCCGTTACTGGGGACAGGTCAGGGGCTGTCGAGTCTGCAGAGGTTCCGGCTTTTCCTTCTCATTCGCCTGTTGACCTTCCGATCTTCGATGAGTTGTCCTCGATTTCTGGGCCTTTTGTGCTGGAGGGGATACCGGTGAGGACTTGTCAGCTGCTTCCTCGTTCTTCTTGCTCGCCACGACTGCTTGCTTGGCTTGACAGCTTGTCAGCTTATGAGATTCGAGATTTGGAGTCTTATGGCTTTGGCAGTCTGATTCATATGGCTAGAGTTGACATTGACTGGAGGATGCTCGGAGCTGCCTTGATTGACTGGGTCCCTTCGTTGAACTTGTTTGCGTTCAACGATATGGAGATGGGGCCTTCTTTGGAGGAGCTTGCACGCTTGACAGGCTTACCCTTGGATTATACTCAGTACTTCTTGCCGAAGACATCGCCGAAGACTGCTACACCGCAAAACTGGTTTGGGATCCCCTATCTTGTTCGGCCTGCAGCTAGTGGCCAGGATGCTGTAGTGTTCTCTTTGGACCTGCTGTATGATCTTTTTTCGGGTCCCCAGAGTACAGCTGGTTCTACCTTTGCTCGGAACGCACTGATGTTTTGCTTGATTGCTGAGGTGCTGTTCTCGGGATGGCGCAGGTCCCAGACTCCTTTGCTTTTTGAGGTGATGAGCCGAGCTGTCCGTCGGCAGGGGATCATTTCTCTCATCTTGGCCGAGCTATTTGATGGGCTGACCGACTGTGCCCTGGGCCGCACTCGTGTCCTTCGCGGCTGTTGTGCTTTCCTTCAGGTATCTTTTCTGCACCTTTTTTTTTCTTCTTGTTTTGCTAAGAATTATTTTGCTCTAGCTGAACTTCTTTTACTTTCTGTGATCAGGTATGGCTATGGGAGCGTCTTTCTCTGACCGTTCCTGTACCTCTTCCTGGCATCCCGGGCTCTGACATTATGCGTTATATCATCGAGTTCCTTCCTCATACAGCCAGGATGAGCGAGCCCCTGTATCGCAGGATGTTCGCTGAACTTCGTGACTGGAACGTTCGTTGGGAGTCATCTTGGCTTTCACTTCCTCCAGTGCTTTGCGATGCACACCGCCATCCTCTGATGTTGGTAAGCTTTCGATCCTACTTCTCTTATCACCCCATTCGGTTCCTGCGGCAGTTTGGGTACGAGCAGGATGTTCCTCTTTTCGCTTTTACGGTATCGGGCGTCGGGGCACTTCCACCTAGATCCTCTGACTTCAGGACCCGGATTGATTGTTCTTGGGCGAGTTATTTGACAGCTGATTTGTTGGATTTGAGCTGCGGACTTTTCCGATGGCGACCGCCCCATATCAGTACTGGGCTGCTGAGCAGTCTTTGTATCGACGTATCCCTTGTTGGCACCAGACTGCTGTATGAGGATGAGCAGGATATTCTTGGAGATGCTGGCTCTTCATCTGGTTCATATGAACCTTTTGAGGAGCGCCCTTTTGTCGATCCTGGCTTCCTCTTGGCCACTCATGGCCATCTGCTGTCTGAGATCTCTGCACTT
>PVNU02001252.1:0-122949 GCA_003013855.2 Liriodendron chinense
CGACCCGGGAGAGGGATGAACGTGGCTTATTGTCCGTGGCATTTCTTCTGCAGGTGGTTGGGCATATATTTCCTGTGGACATATGGAATGGATCTCTTTCAATATCTCCGCACCGATCACGCGCCTCTCTACCGCTACAGAAAGCTTGAGATGATAGTGCAGCCATCTGATTGGATAGCTTCGAAAATCAGCAGTTGGGTGGATATTTGTTTCTAACACTTTCCTGTTTCTAATGTCGAAGAGGATCGAGAAGTCGTTGACGACGAACGTTCTGTGAATACTCTTGACAGGGAGTTTCTGGTGTCTATTCGTACTGCTTCACTTTCACTACGTGAAGGAATAGAGTTCTGGCGGGAGCCTTATTACCCCAGCTGGTTTGCCGAACAATTTGGATATAATCAGGGTGTTCCAATAACGTTGCCAGATGTAACCAAAGTAGAGCAGGCATATGGCATAGGTCCTATTCACTGGAAGTGGATATGGCATCAACTTCCAATGACACGAACGGGCTCGAGGTTCATGCTTTCCGGGCTCTATCAGAAGACTAGCGGTCCTTATGGCTGGCGAAGATGGTGGGTGCATTAGTATGCTCTGGTTCAGAACGACAGCTCTGTTGATGATCCAATCTACATTCCTCCTCCAAAGCTGACAGAGGTCATCACTGATGGATTGGGCTATTATAAAGAGCAGGCCAAAGCATATTTATTGTTAAGTATTAGGCATAAGACTTCTCTGAGTGTGTTAATTGACCATCGTATGGAGGATACGACATTGGATGGCTGGCATACCTTCGGAGTATCTTTGGTGAAATGGTCATAAGAATCTAGGTTTACACGTCTTCTGGTGATTGAAGGTGATAAGGATGATAATCAGTTAATTAGTGAAGAGGACCCGACGACGACTGAGTCGGTGAATGAAATATCAAATCATGTCGGTGTGAGAAATCGAGTCGGGTAGATTGGAGAAGAAAATCTGCAAGGGACCACTATGTCGGTGAATGACACCACTGTGTTCGTGACTTCTGGTGCTTCTAATGTTGAGGGTATGGCGGAGGTGTCAACATTTTCTGAGGTAATTAATGCTGATAATAACACTATCGAATCTTCGATCATGACTTCGGAGCTACCGACTGAGATCACTGAGTTATTCATTGACACGACGGCACACGTTGAGGATCCCTTAGAATCTGTTGTTGGCTCATCTCTGGCCCCTGGTAGCGCTCTTTCATAACTTCTTGATATATTCTTCTTTCTGTGTTTATCATTTCATTACGCTCACCACGTTTCTTTGCCACAGTTATTATTGATTTTGGTGTTGTTATTCATGGAGCGCCCGATGTTCCTTGTTTCGATCATTTGGACTGTTTCGGGCAGAGCATATTGAGGAGTTTATTATCGAGTATCTCAAAAATGCTAGCTGATCCACATGAATGGCATATGTTGGGTGCTGGAATGAAAGTGTTGGAGGCTTGTGTTGGAGTGATAGGACCTAATGCACTCGTGATTATCGATCATATTTCTCCATTCGAAAGCTCCGTCATGAGGGTAATGGCTGCTGAACGCACCAAGCTAGACCCTGTTATTGAAGGGAAACGAAAGATTGTGGATTCTCTGGGACATGTAGTAGAGCATCATATGCGGTCAATGATGGATGCACGAGCGTCTTCTCAAAGCAATAAGACACAACATAAGGGGTGTCTAGATCGTCTGGCTGAAATCGATGTCGAGATTAAGTACTTGCAAGCGGAGAAAATAGTTGTGGGATTTGAGGCTGCTCGTCTTGAGTCAGCAGTTGCTCAGGATCAAATAACTATTATAAGGCTTGAAAGTGAGAGCGAAGTGATGCGCAAGCAGCTAGAAGATTTGACCATTGAGCTCCATAATGTTCTCGATCCTGCATTGACATTATCCGAGGCAAAGTTGACGATGGAAGCTACCAGGGTGGTTGTGATCAAGTTGATATCAGGATGTCTAGAGAAGCTATGATCTTTACTTTTGATATTCTTCTTACCAATTTTTATATATAGAGACGATCACGGGGCTTCATCTTGACTAGATTTCACAATCGTTGTAATTGATATAAGGGATCCTTACCTTTTGACCATTCATGTATGCGGTGTTGAAAGATGTTAACCATACTTTTGTTAATGAAATGACAATGGAAATTACCTTTCTATTGTGTGATATTGTGCAATGGGTGTTAGAATGCTTTGCAACATAACTTAATAGCAATCATACCTATAATGAATGGTGATATTAGATATTTGTGATAAGTAATATAGAATGAAATGAAGAAAGTAACACTTCCCTTTGTCGTTGATCTCGGGATGCTTTGGGTTTTCAGATCTGAGGTATGCTTGCGTCGTAAGCGGATATTTTCTTGCCTGCCCCCAGTCATTTCTTCCTGCAAACTTGAGTTTCACATCCTATATTGGGGCTTGCCCCCAGTTGTCTTCTTCTATAAGCTTGAGTTTCTAATCATATATATTGGGGCTTGCCCCTAGTCGTTTTCTTCTATAAGCCTGAGTTTCTCATCATATATTGGGGCTTGCCCCCAGTGTATTCAGCTCTTTGTTTTGCGTTATTGTCTCCTTCTGATAAAAGATGTCCTGTGCTTTAGAAATCCACATAGAATACCCATCTGATCAAAATCTTTCATCGCATATTCTTATTGCGAAATTATTCATAAGAGAAAGCCGTTGATATTCTCAAAGCAAAGTGATACATAATAGAATGCCCTAACCGTCTTCACATAAATCCATGTGTATATATATAGGAGAAACCTGGTTTTAATCCGTCCTCATATAGAATAGGAGAATATCACAATAATGATGAGGAGATCTGTTATAGAATATGAAAGCTGAATATACAATAAGACATTCTGATCATCTTCATATAAGACCAAGTGTGTGTGTATAAAAGATTGATAATAATAGAATATCCTGATCATCTTCATATAGAACCATACGTATAAGACACCATCATCTTTGGATTGCTTTCACAGAACGCTTTCTTTTCTCTTCATATAAGACAATATATATAAAAGATCGACAACTCTTAATTGCTCTCATATAGGGTAGGAGAATGCCAGAATGTCATAATGATAATAAGAAGACCATGATAAAATAATAATATTAAGACATTGCATCTCATGCAGATCTTCTATAGAATACCATCATCTTATCAGACTGGATTGATCCGAAAATTCCTAGAGGGATTTGGTGCAGTTTAACCTCATACCCTGGAGAGATCTGGTGCAGTTTAACCTCATACCCTGGAGGGATCTGGTGTAGTTTAGCCTCATACCCTAGAGGGATCTGGTACAGTTTAACCTCATACTCTGGAGGGATCTGGTGTAGTTTAGCCTCATACCCTAGAGGGATCTGGTGTAGTTTAGCCTCATACCCTGGAGGGATCTGGTGCAGTTTAACCTCAAACGCTGGAGGGATAGCACAGTTTAATCTCATAACTCATTAGAGGGATAGCACAGTTTAACCTCATAACTCATTGGAGGGATAGCACATTTTAACCTCCTAACTCGTTGGAGGGATATGGTTCAGTTTATTCTCGTAACCTGGAGGCTATATGGTTCAGTTTATCTTCATATCCTGGAGGTTTTATGGTTCAATTTATCCTCATATCCTGGAGGTTATATGGTTTAGTTTATCCTTGTAACCTGGACTATTTTCTCAACTCGTTTCGACCCGGAGCGCAAGGGTATATTTGCGTTTATGTAGAGTTCAGTAACTTGGTGCCTATACAGAGTTCGGCGAGATTTGCGCTTATGCAGGGTTCAACGACTTTGTGCCTATGCAGAGTTCGGCGAGATTTGCACTTATACAGAGTTCAGCAACTTTGTGCCTATACAGAGTTCGGCAAGATTGTAGACTTAGCTGGGATTACCCATGGCACTATGGCACTCACAGGAACCTGTTAAGTCGGCTAGCAATTTTCTTTTCCTTTCGCTCTTTTAATTTTTGAGTTGGTAGTTGTTTTGATTATTACTTTGATTGTCATGTTGACAGTTGCTTTGGCTGCTTCTTCGGCTATGAGATTGACCGCCACTTCAATTGTCGCTTTAGTTATCGTGTCAACAACCATTTTAACTTTCACTTCAATTGCCCCTTCGCTTGATGAAGAAAACCCATTGCTTGCCCCCTATGATATCTTGGGCAGAAATGGTGTTTTGAGCGACAGGGCATCATGAATGTCCTTCGACTGCTTTGCTAAGTCATTCTGAATCTTGAACTAGCTCATCAATTGTTCTTGGATTGTTGGCGGTTAATTAGTTTGTTCAAACAATTCTTCGTCTTGGACCGCCTAATCCATCGTGTCCTGCATTGATCGCCCATCATGTGTCGGCTTCTGCTTTGTCAGAATGGCTTTGACAATGATCCTTTCTACCATCTCTTTAACTGTTTTATGTATAAATGGCCTGATCTGCCCCCTGTGATTCTTCCCCCAACTATCGAGTGGGTGAAGCGGCACTACGGGCTATTCTCTGTGTGATTGGGGTGGCTAAGGCATCCTGGATCTCCTTCACTCACCTCGATAACTAAGCTTGGGTCAATTCGTTGATCTGCTCCTGAGTTGTTAATGGTTCAACATCTTGTTTGATCGGCTCTTTGCCTTCAATTATCTACACCATCACAACCTGTACTAGCCGCTCCTCACGAATCGGCCTTGATTTCATCTGACTGGTCTCGATGTCAATCTTCTCTCTTGCTTTTATGATTGTTTTTTGTATAGTCGGCTTGATCTGCCCCCAGTCTAGGTGGTTCACTTCCAAGAGAACTGGTAAGCTACCAACTGAACGTGTGAACTTTTGTGGCCTCATTGCGGTAGTCTGGTCAGTAGTAGAAGCACTGATAACTTGTTCTGGTTGCCACTGCCTTTTTTTTATGGTGCGGCATGCCTTGACCACAATGGTCTTCTAATATAGAGCCTTCATCGCTGTTTTCTTCATTTCCTTCGGCTGTTTGCGAATTCGAGTTAGCTGTTAGCCAGACTTGAAATTGGTTGGTGTTGTCATAGTGGAATGCGAGAAGCAGAATTCTCTAGTCACCAAAAAGATAAGTACATACAACATTTCTTCTGTTCTCAAGGTCAATATTTTCGCTAGTTTTAACTGCACAATCACATCTCCATTAGAACATTCTACAATTAAAGATAGAAAGTATACGACTTTACGAGTCGCAATAAAAGTTAGACATAAAACTAAATGCGCAGTAGGAATACACATGCTTATGTTATCTTTTAAAACTTTAGGATTTTTGGAAGTTTTGAAAACTTCGATTTCAGATGCTTTTGCCTTAAAGATGAAGGGAAGAACATTCCCGATGAGAGTCGCTAGTTTGGCGCCCGTGAAGGTGCCGAACATTTCTCCTTACGGTAACCTTTCTTACGTACACATCAGTGTCTGCAAATGATTTATCTTAGAATGTCTATTTACTCAGAAATAACCAGGGATTCTGGTATTATTCGATCCCCAGTGGAGTTGCCAGTTTGTTAAAACTAGAAAAACCATGCTCGTCAGCAGACTTTTTCCTGTGTTTCATTATTCTGGAGGAATTCTGAGTATAGAGACATTAATAGACAATCATAAGCAATCACCAAGTGTACACAAAAGAGATATCGTAAGGCAAATTTTATTCCAGAGATTCTAAGATCTTTTACATTCCAGGCTGTGATACTGGTCACGAGCCTTTAATTACATCAACGGTTGATCACCCTTGATTAGAAGGCAAAAAACTAATCCGTCGGGGATTATGGTCTTGAGTTCATGGTCGTATAGACTTATTTATTTTCTTGTTATGAACTGAGCCACATTTCTTAGACAAGACGGATGTCTATGTCCCATTTTCTTTTCCGGGTTGAGAGACTGTCAGGATTCGAGTGGTGCAACTCTGGGCCCGCGCCTGTTGCTGTGAACAGGTGATCACTGGAATACACAAACATCGAATGTTGGTCGGCATAACCTAAGGTTCGCGCCCGTATTTTTATGATGGGTGACCTTAGGAAAGCACTCCGTAAATTTCCCGAGTAAGGTTTGTTGAGCTCTTAATTATGCATATTCTAACCCCAATTCATCACTCATTGTGCAAGGTTTGTATGGTTTGGAAGCTAATTCAATGCATGTTGTGTGACTACAGGATTGAGGGTGGACTCTACTCAATTGAAGATATAATGAGCTCATTTGGAACTATTCTAATAAAGAAAGAAAGAACTAAAGAAGAAAAGAAAGCAGAAGGAAGAAAGAAAGGAAAAATACAAGAAGAAAAGAGGGCTGACCGGTCGTGACCGGTCGGCCAAGGAAGCCAGACCGGTCAGTGACCGGTCAGCCATGCAGATTTGGCTCCTACTGAAGACGTCCGACCGGTCTTGACCGGTCGGACATATGCTGGAACTTCATTGAAAAGGACCGACCGGTAAAGACCGGTCGGTCATTGCTGCTGTAAGGTGGATGAAAACATCCGACCGGTCTTGACCGGTCGGATAGGCTTGCTGGACTGATGTTCTACTAGGCCCGACCGGTCTTGACCGGTCGGGCATACCTGCTGGAGTGTTTTCACTTGAGGCCGACCGGTCATGACCGGTCGGCCATGCGTACTGAGTTAGAAATTTCTAATTTCATCCCGATTTTCTCTGCGCTGCGTAAGTGTTACGCAAGTTCTCGATTCTTCCGAAGTTTTGGAGCTTCCAGACTATAAAAGGACACCTAGGGATCGTTCCTAGGGCATCCTGGAAGGGTTCAAGCGAGGTTGGAGGCTGTGAAAGTGAAGATTGGAGTTTCACAACTCCTTTTGGTTTGCTTTGCTGTTTTTATGCTTTTTGTAGTTGTTGCATGTTTCCTTGGATCATGAGCAGCTAAACCTCTTAGCTAGGGCTAAGAGGTGAAGCTGGTAGTGTATCCAAGATGTTTTAATTCGTAGTTAAGTGGTTTTCAGTTTGGAATTCATGATTATGAACTAAGGTTTGAAGTTTATACAAGTTTTTAAGTAATTTCTCTTAGTCTTGTGATGACTCATGGATGTTTGGATGGATTACTTATCTTCTTAATTTGTTTGCAACGGTCTAGACCTGTATGATCCGAGGAATTGGAGTGCGCTCTAGTACCAAGCTCTTCATAAAGGGGCTTCATGCCAAAGTTCTAGTTTTGGTTGATTATCTGAAATATGTATGGACTGTGCATATAATTTGAATCCAGTTCAAATCATGATCTAGCCTTGTCTTGTGAGAAGACTTGAGGATGGTTATGATTGGGAATTGGACCTATAGAAAAGGTGAATGACCTATGCAATGAGCATGCTCAGATCAGCCTAGAGTTGAGTGAACTTTATGCACAGAACTTACATGTTACAGACTTCTGGTTTAACAGTTCTATCATCCGACTAGATAGACCTGACTGGTGATTCTAGTTGAGAGAATGGGAAACCACAGCGGATTGAACATCGAGGATTGCTACAAGTGGATCCTCGAACCCTTAGTGCCTTCTTATACTTGTTTACATTCAATTTAGCTTAAACTATTAAACACACACATTCTATTCAAATTTTGATTGTTAGCTTCAATAGAAACTTGTGGATGAGTTTGTGACATCCTACATAAGTCCCTGTGGATCGACCTCGGTATTACGGAGTTTATTACTACATCGCAACCCTACACTTGGGGAAGCGAACAAGTTTTTGGCGCCGCTGCCGGGGACCTTGACGGTTTTCACAAATTTCTGAAATTAGTATCTATTTAGGACTCTTTTAGATTATTAGAACTAACTTAGTTTGTTTATTTGATTTTTTCAAGGATTTCTAGGAAGCTGAAGAAGATTCAAGGATTTCAAGTGCGAATCAGGTTCTATCCTTCTAAAACCTTACTCTTCTCCTTCTCCTAGTCATTCTTATTTTATTCATCTCTTGTAGAGTGGGTGGAGACTCCTTTTGGATCTCTGAAAGGTCGGCCTTTTTGCCACCTGGATTCCTATTGGTCGGCTCTGCCGTCTTGGATCACCTTGTGCTCAGGGATTTCTTTTCTCATCTCTACTCCTCTTTCTCCTTTTTCTGTGCCTTTTCTCAAAAGATTCAAAGAGTGGGTGGGGTGTTCTCTGAACCCCTATTGACCAGGAGAAATCGGTCTCTATCTTTGTTTTTGGCCTAGCCATTGCAAGACACCTTGTGCTTCGGTCTTAGAGAAGAGTAAAGAAAAAGAAGGAAGAATTCTTTTTCTTTTTTTTGTTTCTTATTTTTGATTTTGCATGCCACATTGGGCTCGGGATTCCAATAACCGACTCATAAGTGAAGGGGGGATAGTAGAAGGGATTGATAGAGAGCCACGTGCTAGGAGACATCTAAATTCTCCAATTTTATCTGAAAGTATGGCTACAAATCAACCTAACCCGGTTCAAAATCAAACCGAAACAGGGGAGAATGTGGTTGAGAATGTTCCCCGACCTAGGACTTTACGTGATTTCTTGCAACCTGCAAGAACAAGCACTCCCTCATGCATAGTATTTCCACCAAATGCAGGGAATGTGGATTTGAAACCGGGAGTGATCAATCTTCTCCCTAAATTCCATGGTTTAGACAGTGAAAGTGCCTATCAACACTTTAGGGAGTTTGATGAGGTAATCACCACCATGCACTTTGCAAATGTGACTGAAGATGTAGTAAGACTTAAATTCTTCCCTTTCACTCTTAAGGATAAAGCCAAGGGTTGGCTGTATGCATTAAGGCCAAGATCAATCGGGTCATGGAACGATATGCACAGAGAATTTATAAAAAAATTCTTCCCTACTCACAAAACGAACATGCTTAAGCGCCTTATCATGAACTTTGCCCAAAAGGAGGATGAAACCTTTTCCCAATGTTGGGAGAGATTCAAGGACCTATTAAATGCATGCCCACATCATGGCTATGAAAATTGGCGGATTATAAGTTTTTTCTATGAAGGACTGATTCCATCTATGCGCCAATTTATAGAGATGATGTGTAATGGGGAGTTCATGAATAAGGAAGCTGATGAAGCATGGGATTATCTGGAAGAATTGGCTGAAAGTGCACAATCTTGGGACACACCTAAACCAACAAATTCCAAGATTGGCCAACAAAAGGAAAAGGGAGGAATGTATGTCCTATCAGAAGAAGATAGCATAAGTGCACGGTTGGCTAGCCTTACAAGAAAGGTCGAAGCCATGGAATTAAGGAAAGGAGAAACAATCAACTCCACTGAGGTTGAAACTGTTTGTGGAATTTGTGCTGGAAATCAACATGCTACACCAGATTGTCCCACAATTTCAGCAGTCCAAAGCATCTTACAAGAACAAACAAATGCCATAAACAGTTATCAGCAGCAATATGGTGCTCCAAACTCAAACACGTATAATCCTAATTGGAAGAACCATCCCAACTTCAGTTGGAGGAATGGACCCACTGCAAATGCAAACAACACTCCAAAAGTATCACTAGAAGAGATGTTGGGTGCACTCGTATCGGTCCAGAACGAGTATAACAAGACAAATTCTCTAAAAATAGATGGGTTCATGCAAGAGCAATTGAAATTCAATCAAAATTCAAACCAAGCCATTAATGAATTGAAAACATCTCTGGCTAGAGTTGAAGCTCACCTGAGTGGTAGAGAAAAGGGCACACTTCCTGCTCAAACTCTTCCTAACCCAAGGACCCAGTATGAGATACAAGATGCAAGCTCATCCTCCCACCATACGGAACATGTCCAAGCTATCACCACTTTGAGAAGTGGGAAAGAGATTGATAAATCCAAACCGGTGAAGGCTCCCAAGCCTAAGGATCCGGAAATTCCCAAAGAAGATGATAGCCCAAACAATATTCCACAAGAGAAAGAACCGGAAAGACAATACAAGCCGGTTGCCCCATTTCCACAAAGGTTGATTTCACCTAAACCTTTAGATAAAAATCTGGAAATTCTGGAAGTTTTCAAGCAGGTGAAGATCAACATTCCGCTGTTGGATGCAATAAAACAAATACCATCTTATGCCAAATTTTTAAAGGAATTGTGTACAATCAAAAGGAAACATAACGTTCACAACAAAGTGCTTTTGGCTGAGAATTTGAGTGCCATCATCAAACAAGAGGTGCCCCAAAAATACAAAGATCCGGGTAGTCCAACCATATCATGCATCATAGGAGACTACCAAATTAAACAAGCCCTACTCGACTTGGGGGCAAGTGTGAATCTCATTCCATATTCGGTCTATGAACAACTTGGGTTAGGTGAATTGAAACCCACCAAAACCACACTCCAACTTGCTGATAGATCCATCCGGATACCGAGAGGAATGGTAGAGGATGTTCTAGTCCAAGTTGATAAATTCTACTACCCAGTAGATTTTATTGTCTTGGACACACATCCTGTGATAGGCACCGGTACTCAAATTCCCGTCATACTTGGACGACCATTTCTAGCTACCTCAAACGCCATTATCAATTGTAGAAACGGACTTGTACAAATGTCCTTTGGAAATATGACCCTTGAGCTTAACATATTTGAGTTATGCAAACAACCGCGGGAAGTTGATGATGATATCCACGAATTAAACATGATCGAATCATTCGTGGAAGGTACAATCCCCTTGTCACTATTTTCCGACCCTTTGGAGGCATGTGTGGCCCATCTCCATGATATGAATGATGATACAACAAAAGAGATGGATGCCATTCTAGATGTGATGCTGGTACGTGAAAATAAAAGATGGAGGGCCCCAATTGAACCTTTGCCTATAAATGAGAACAAGGCCCTCCCATCCAACATTAAGGCACCAAAACTCGACCTAAAACCATTGCCAAATGAGCTAAAATATGTTTATTTAGGTCGAGATGAGACATATCCAGTGGTGATTTCTTCCCACTTGGATGAGGAACAAGAGAGTAGGCTAATAGCCACTCTATTAGAGCACAAGAGTGCCATCGGATGGACAATTGCGGATCTCAAAGGCATAGACCCACTGATTTGCACTCACCGCATACATCTTGAGGAAAATGCAAAGACATCCCGGCAACCACAAAGACGACTAAATCCAAATATGAAGGATGTGGTTAAGGCCGAAGTGGTGAAACTATTGGATGTAGGTATCATCTACCCAATATCTGATAGCCAATGGGTAAGCCCAACTCAAGTGGTGCCTAAGAAATCCGGAATAACCATCGTAACCAATGCCAATAATGAACTCGTACCAACTAGGGTCACTACCGGTTGGAGAATGTGCATTGACTACAGGAAGCTAAACACTGTCACGAGGAAAGACCACTTCCCCCTACCGTTTGTTGATCAGATTTTAGAACGGTTGGCGGGTCATTCCCACTTTTGCTTCCTTGATGGCTATTCAGGGTACAACCAAATAGAAATTGCCCGTGAAGACCAAGAAAAGACTACATTCACATGTCCATTCGGCACTTTCGCCTATCGACGGATGCCGTTTGGACTATGTAATGCCCCTGCCACCTTTCAGCGTTGTATGATGAGCATCTTTTCTGACATGGTGGGGACAATTCTCGAAGTCTTCATGGATGATTTTTCCGTATTCGGTTGTAGCTTTGATGAGTGCCTTGAGCACTTGAAATCTGTGCTAAAAAGATGTGAAGAGAAGAACCTTGTGCTCAATTGGGAAAAGTGTCACTTCATGGTTCAAAAGGGAATTGTACTTGGTCACATCGTTTCACAAAATGGAATTGAGGTGGACAAGGCGAAAATTGATCTTATCTCTAACCTCCCACCACCCAAAAGCATACGAGATATACGGTCCTTTTTAGGACACGCAGGATTTTATAGACGGTTCATAAAGGATTTCAGTTCACTCTCTCGTCCTTTATGCAACCTACTTCAAAAGGAAAATTCATTTGAGTGGAGTGAAGAATGTCAAAAGGCCTTTACCACCCTTAAAGGCATGTTGACATGCGCCCCAATAATGCAACCACCTGATTGGAGCCTTCCTTTTGAGATTATGTGCGATGCTAGCGACTATGCTATTGGGGCCGTGTTAGGCCAAAGAAAAGATAAAAAGCCATGTGTTATCTACTATGCAAGTAGAACCCTAAACTCAGCCCAGGCAAACTACACCACTACTGAAAAGGAACTTTTAGCAGTAGTTTTTGCCTTGGAAAAGTTTAGATCCTACTTGATTGGATCCAAGATCATCGTATTCACCGACCATGCCGCGCTTAAGTATCTTCTCTCTAAGAAGGATGCTAAACCACGGTTATTAAGATGGATCCTCCTACTCCAAGAATTCGACTTAGAAATACGTGATAAGAAAGGAGTAGAGAATGCAGTAGCTGACCACCTCTCTCGACTTGTCCTCACTGATTCCCCTGAAACGACTGCAATCAATGACATGTTCCCTGATGAACAACTTTTTGCTGTTTCCCAATTGCCATGGTATGCAGACATTGCCAATTATCTTGCTACAAGTACAATTCCTACATATTGGAAAAAGCAAGATAAGGATAGATTCTTCTCAGAGGTACGGAAATTTCTATGGGACGACCCATACTTGTTCAAGTATTGTCCCGACCAAATCATAAGGAGATGTGTCCCAGATGATGAGCAACAAAGTATCATCTCCTTCTGTCATTCTCAAGCATGTGGTGGCCATTTTTCGGCTAAAAAGACCACAGCGAAAATTCTGCAATGTGGGTTTTATTGGCCCACCATGTTCAAAGACACACATGAGTTTTGCAAAGCTTGCGAACCCTGTCAGAAATTAGGAGGAATCTCCCGTAGAAATATGATGCCACTCAATCCCATCTTAATTATCAAAATTTTTTATTGTTGGGGCATCGATTTCATGGGCCCATTCCCATCTTCCTTTGGAAACTTATACATCTTGCTTGCCGTTGATTATGTTTCCAAATGGGTCGAGGCCATCCCTTGCCGGAATAATGACCATAAAACGGTCATTCGATTCTTAAAAGAAAACATTCTTTCCCGGTTTGGAACGCCTCGAGTCATCATAAGTGATGGAGGGTCTCACTTTTGCAATCGCCCTTTTGAAGCATTAATGAAGAAATATGGCGTAACTCACAAAGTGAGCACTCCCTATCACCCACAAACTAGTGGACAAGCCGAGATATCCAATAGGGAGATTAAAAACATTTTAGAAAAAACGGTGAATCCCGATCGCAAGGATTGGTCACTTCGACTTACCGATGCGCTTTGGGCTTACCGTACTGCCTTTAAAACTCCTATTGGAATGTCTCCCTATAGACTTGTCTATGGGAAGGCTTGTCACTTGCCTGTGGAGTTGGAACATAAGGCGTATTGGGCTATTAAGAAGATGAATTTCAATCCTGACAAGGCAAGCTCGTTACGCAAACTACAATTGAATGAACTTGCAGAAATCCGGAATGAAGCTTATGAGAATGCAAGAATTTACAAGGATAAGACGAAGATATTCCATGATAAGAATATTCTTCGCAAGACATTCACGATAAATCAAAAAGTCCTCATGTATAATTCTCGCTTACATCTATTTCCGGGAAAATTGAGATCTCGGTGGACCGGTCCCTACATTGTGCAAACTGTCTATCCATATGGGACTGTCGAGCTGTTAAATCCAAGGAACGGCAACATTTTTAAAGCAAATGGGCAGCGATTAAAGCCGTTCTTTGAAAACTTTCCTTCAGAAAGTATGTCCATACATCTGAATGATCCTGTGTATCAGGATAATTGATCTCCTAGTCTGATGGAGGTATAGAGTGGTTACGATTAGGATTCTGCTACTTTTGTTTTCGTTTTCATAGGTTTGTTAGAAGGAGGAAGATCTCCACTTTTCACTCTCTCAGGTACTATCATTCCTCACTCTCTTTTATTTTCAAATTGCTCTCATGTTTATCTCATTGTACATCTTTTTCATTGAGGACAATGCAAAATTTGGTTGGGGGGTGTAGGATCACTTGGATGAATCCAGCGATTTGCAACATTTCAAGCAATCATGTGAAAATTTTTTCGATTTTTCAAAAATTCGAAACTCTTTTGGAAAACACCGGTTTTACACATTCAAGTTGATATGAGCATAAGAGGAGGAGATATGAAGTGTATGGGGCTGGATGTCTGCAATCTCTCATAGCATAATGGTTTTATATGTGAACACCCCTATTTTTGTGATTGATAGAAAATCTGAACACTTTTTCACCTAGTTCACATTACACGATTTTCATGAGTTGAAGGGATTATGTGACTTATGAATTAGCTAGACTTTGAATTAAGGTATTGAGAAATCAGGCCGGGGTACTTTGTCCATCCTTGTCCATGGGAAAATAATGAAAGATATGGATTTTTAAAAATCCTATCTAATTTAAAAAGAAAAAGGAAAAGGAAGGATGAAATTGGGAATGTGGAAAAATGGTGGAGAATTCCAATTAGGGCTACCTACTACCAACCGGGGGATGGTCTACCCGTAACCAAAGCCGGAAATGGGACGTAGTGTGAAAGTCGTCGGAAGGACGGTAAGGCAAATCCCTGTCATTGGCTTGATGTGGCTCTATGGACTTGAGTTCTATAGTTTACTTGATCTATGAAGAAGATAATCCTAGAAACTCGTGAGATGAATTTTCACTACCCACACTAGGTTAAATTTGTTCAAATCTTTCTATTTATCAACCAATCAGCGGGAATTTCATATGAATGCGTATTATGTTTTGAGAGTTTACGGTTTCAACCTCTGTTGCCTAATGTTTCTGAATCTTAAGCTTATGAACCTTGGAATGTATAAAAGGATGGTTTCTGAAAGAGAGTTGAGTTTCGAAGAATGAGATTAGCTTCACGCATGTTTTGCTCGGGACTAGCAAAATGCTGGTTGGGGGTGTGTTGAGCTCTTAATTATGCATATTCTAACCCCAATTCATCACTCATTGTGCAAGGTTTGTATGGTTTGGAAGCTAATTCAATGCATGTTGTGTGACTACAGGATTGAGGGTGGACTCTACTCAATTGAAGATATAATGAGCTCATTTGGAACTATTCTAATAAAGAAAGAAAGAACTAAAGAAGAAAAGAAAGCAGAAGGAAGAAAGAAAGGAAAAATACAAGAAGAAAAGAGGGCTGACCGGTCGTGACCGGTCGGCCAAGGAAGCCAGACCGGTCAGTGACCGGTCAGCCATGCAGATTTGGCTCCTACTGAAGACGTCCGACCGGTCTTGACCGGTCGGACATATGCTGGAACTTCATTGAAAAGGACCGACCGGTAAAGACCGGTCGGTCATTGCTGCTGTAAGGTGGATGAAAACATCCGACCGGTCTTGACCGGTCGGATAGGCTTGCTGGACTGATGTTCTACTAGGCCCGACCGGTCTTGACCGGTCGGGCATACCTGCTGGAGTGTTTTCACTTGAGGCCGACCGGTCATGACCGGTCGGCCATGCGTACTGAGTTAGAAATTTCTAATTTCATCCCGATTTTCTCTGCGCTGCGTAAGTGTTACGCAAGTTCTCGATTCTTCCGAAGTTTTGGAGCTTCCAGACTATAAAAGGACACCTAGGGATCGTTCCTAGGGCATCCTGGAAGGGTTCAAGCGAGGTTGGAGGCTGTGAAAGTGAAGATTGGAGTTTCACAACTCCTTTTAGTTTGCTTTGCTGTTTTTATGCTTTTTGTAGTTGTTGCATGTTTCCTTGGATCATGAGCAGCTAAACCTCTTAGCTAGGGCTAAGAGGTGAAGCTGGTAGTGTATCCAAGATGTTTTAATTCGTAGTTAAGTGGTTTTCAGTTTGGAATTCATGATTATGAACTAAGGTTTGAAGTTTATACAAGTTTTTAAGTAATTTCTCTTAGTCTTGTGATGACTCATGGATGTTTGGATGGATTACTTATCTTCTTAATTTGTTTGCAACGGTCTAGACCTGTATGATCCGAGGAATTGGAGTGCGCTCTAGTACCAAGCTCTTCATAAAGGGGCTTCATGCCAAAGTTCTAGTTTTGGTTGATTATCTGAAATATGTATGGACTGTGCATATAATTTGAATCCAGTTCAAATCATGATCTAGCCTTGTCTTGTGAGAAGACTTGAGGATGGTTATGATTGGGAATTGGACCTATAGAAAAGGTGAATGACCTATGCAATGAGCATGCTCAGATCAGCCTAGAGTTGAGTGAACTTTATGCACAGAACTTACATGTTACAGACTTCTGGTTTAACAGTTCTATCATCCGACTAGATAGACCTGACTGGTGATTCTAGTTGAGAGAATGGGAAACCACAGCGGATTGAACATCGAGGATTGCTACAAGTGGATCCTCGAACCCCTAGTGCCTTCTTATACTTGTTTACATTCAATTTAGCTTAAACTATTAAACACACACATTCTATTCAAATTTTGATTGTTAGCTTCAATAGAAACTTGTGGATGAGTTTGTGACATCCTACATAAGTCCCTGTGGATCGACCTCGGTATTACCGAGTTTATTACTACATCGCAACCCTACACTTGGGGAAGCGAACAAGGTTTTTAATTGAGTGGTGCAACTCTGGGCCCGCGCCTGTTACTATGAACAGGTGACTGCTGGAATACATGAACATCGAAATGTTGGTCGACATAACCTAAAGCCCGCGCCCGTATTTTTATGACGGCTGACCTTAGGAAAGCAATCCGCAACTACCTCATCAGCTCAACTGACGGACCCGTTGCCGATGGGTAGGGCATCGACTGTCTTTTTCATAATGGCAATCCATAACAGGATGTTTCAAGCTTAGTTAAAGCTCTTTTATTTGTAGTTTCTTGTGGTAACCATAACCCCTTAGGTTTAGCCTCGAACCTTTATCCGGGATTAATGGAGCTTTATACAGTAAAGTAAATGTGCTTCTTCTGGAGTCAGGTGACTCGTCTTTGAGAACACTCCTTCTTCTGAGTGTTTTAAATGATCTATTTGAGATTGAATAGGCTTTATCTGGCTAAGATCCTTTGAGGATTCAAATTCAATAGGCTGGATCAGTTGTTTCCGATGCCCGCAAATGGCTAAGTATCGGGTCCGATGGGTGCCCACATATGCCAATTTATGATGAATGATGGGGATCGGTGCCTCGTAAATGTTTGACTCAGCTGTTTGATAGCTTGAGCACTTTAGCTTTACCCCAGCATCATTGATATCGTGGTCGATTTCATTTGGCATTAGTCAGTTTCCGAGCCGACAGGGCACTTCTCAGGGCTGAAAACGACTAAGTAGTGGACCTGTTTGCAGTCTAATTAGAGCATTTGATGATTATCATCGATGACCGTCTTTAAACAGAGGTGGATTATGTCCACGAGGATCGCGGTGCGATCGCGTTTCGATTCGCTTAGCATTAGTCTATTTCCGAGCCAACAGGGCATTTCCCAGGGCTGAAAATGACTGAGTGACCTGTTTGCGGTCTTATCAGGGCAATCGGTGAATATCATTGATGACCATCTTTGAAAAGGTTTTGATTATGTCCACGAGGATCATGGTGCGATCGCATTTCAATTCGCTTAGCGTAGGTTGATTTTCGAGCCGACAAGGCACTTCCTAGGACAGAAAATGACTAAGTAGCGGGCCCGTTAACCTCTTGCTTAGGGTATTCGAGGGTCCTGAGATTGGATAACCTCGTCGTGGTGCATGATTATGGTGTATCATGTCATAAAGAAGAAAAGTTTTCCTCTTGGGCTTGGTCCAATTCCGCTCGATTCTTCTCAGTTTCGGCCATTTCCGGTTCTTTCGGGGGATTTTCGGAGCTGCCAAATTGGGTCAGTGTTGGTCATTTTGGATCAAAACACTTATTTGAGCCATTTATTATTGACCGTTGGAGAATCTAATCCAGGGGATGGATAGATCTCACTGGTGTGCATCTAAGAGAAGTGATTTGATCGAAATCCGATCTCGGACGAAGGAGGGCCGGGCCGCATGATGGAAGGTCCACTCCTCCCATCAGCGTCCAGGTGCATGGGGGGGGGGGGGGGGGGGGGGGGGGGGGGGGTGCATGGGCGCATGTGGTGCTACAACAGCTGGTGGGCGCATGTGATTGGGAGGTGGGCACATGTGCCCATCTCCCAGGTGCATGTGCCCTTTTCTTATGAAAAAACGAAGGGGAAACAAAGTCCCGGGCGCATGTCTCACTGCTCATGCACATGTCCCTTTGAGACTTGGTGAATTTCAATTTTTTTGGGCCCCGGAAAGAGTGGGCGCATGTAATCCGGCACTTAATACATTTCTGCATTTCCTGGTGAGAAAAAGCCGGCGCATGTGGTCCAGCACTTAGAAAATTTCAGAATTTCTCTCTGCACTTGGGATTCCGGTGAGAAAATCCCTTTTCGGTGGGGGATTCCGGTGAGGGAATCCATTCCGGCCAAGGCATCCAGCGAGGGATAACAAAGCGGGCGAATGTACTTCTTGTGTCGCTCTGAGGTCAGAAGAAGATGATTTCATCCTCTTGTCATGAAGTGACCCTGCTATTTATAGGGGTGTAATCGGGTTCGGGTCCAACCTGGTGGATATTTCCCGGCGCATGTGCTAGGAAAGCCGGGCGCATGTGCTAAGAAAAGCTGGGCGCATGTGCTGAGTGCAGGGTCCGGGCACATGTCTTTTTCCGGTGCATTTTTCGGTGCTTTCCAGGAAAGTGTCCGAATCGATTCCTTTTGAATATAGGGTGTGGGCGCATATGGTGGAAAGCCAGGCGCATGTCTTTGCCGAAGCTTTTTCCACTACTTAGCCAAATTTTAGGATTTTGAACTTAGAATATTTCAGGATTTCAGGCCTCGACGGGAGACCTCCAGAGGACAGCTACCTTTTCTGGGGATGCGATCACTGTTGCCAAGCCAATTTTAAGCTAGGATTGACCTCCTGAATAAATAGGGTATTGTGTGAAAGTCCAGATGTTGCAAATTTTGGTACTTCCTTACCAATTTGGAGCCTCCGGGTCAGCTCATCGTATAAGAACGTTGTTCCAGGGAGCGCGCACATGGAAATATGCACCATAAGGACTTTAAACTTACTATTTAAGGGTTTCGGGGCACTCCAAATCATTTGGCGATAGTGTGGATGTTCGTTTCCGCTCTGAAATGGTAGCTGTAGGCTTACGGACCCTTTTTGGTCAGCTCCAAGCAGGGATGAAACGCATTTCGAGGTGCGCAGGTAAAGATATGCACCGCATGACTTTGAAACGTACAGGTTAAGGGTTTTAAGATGTTTCGGACCATTTGGCAGTGATTTGCATGTCCAGTTATGCTCCGAAATGCTGTTTACGAATTTTGATCGCTACCAAGTGATTAGGGTTGCACTGGCAATTTTTGGGCTTTCCCAATCTCAAAACTGATTCAAATCCTTGTCGATGGACCGCGAGATGTTGTTTTACAATGGGTGAAAATTTGAGCCCCAAAAATATGAAATTCCCGTTGATTGATTGATAAATAAGAGAACTTGAACAATTTCAATCTACTGTGCATAGTGATGGCTCATCTCATGAATTTACAGGACCATCTTCTTCATAGATCAACTAAACTATGGATCACAAGGTGTATAGATTAACAACAAGCCTATGACAGGAATTTGCCTTACCGTCCTTCCGACGGCTTTCACATTACATCGCATTTTCGGCTTTGGTTACAGGTAGACCATCCCCCAGTTGGTAATAGGTAGCCCTTTTCGAAATTTTCCACCATATTCTCCATCATTCCATGTTTTCATCCTTCCTTTCCTTTTCATACACATTAGATAGGATTTTTAGAAATCCATATCTTTCGTTATTTTCCCATGGACAAGGATGAACAAAGTACACCGGCTTGGTTTCTCAACACCTTAAATTTAAGTCTAGCTAATCCACGAATCAACATAATCCTTTTAAACCATGAAAATTGTGTAATGTGAACTAGGTGTAAAAGCATTCAAATTTTCTATTAATCGTATAAATAGGAAAATTCACATATAAAACCATTATGTCAAAAGTAGTTTAAGACTTTCAACATTACTCACTTCGTATCTCCTTTTTTTTTTATACTTGTATCATCCCGAATGCATAGAAACAAATTTTTCTAAAAAGAGTTTTGAATTTTTAGAAAAAATCTGAAAAAAAATTTCAACATATGATGCTCGAAATGTCCATAAACTACTAAATGAGGAAATCTCATCTCACCCCCCAATCAAATCCTACACTGTCATCAATGTAAAGATATGCAATGAGCATGAACATAAGAGCAATGGTAAAATAAAAGAGAGTGAGAACGATAGTACCTGAGAGAGTCGATCATGAAAGTGTAAAACTCTGGCAACTAAACTACTAACAAAATAAACCTAAAACAGAAAATCAAACAAAACCAAATCCTACGCTATACCTCCATTAGACTAGGAGATCAATCGTCCTAACACACAGGATCATCCAGAGTGATGGACATGTCCTCTGAATCAAATTTCTCAACGAATGGTTTAAGGCATTGTCCGTTCACTTTAAAACAGTTACCATTCGCCGTATTCTCTACCTCAACAGCCTCATGAGGAAAAACTTCTTTTCTGGAAAAAAGATGAAGTCGAGAATTGTACAAGAGCACTTTCTGTCCTTCATGGAAAGATTTCCTATAAGAGATCCTCCAAGAGTAGATCTTGTCACATATCTGGTGATGATATACTTGATGAAACCATCTCTCACAATCCTTCCAAAATGGGAGATCTTCCCAGAGACATTTGGAGAATTTGTAGTGTTTAAGAAGATTCTGAATATCCAAAGATTAAACCAATGCCCAAGTGAACCTAGCCATGGTTCGGACCTAGATAAGGAGAAATAGACACTCAGCTCGATTGGGTCCAGAACCATGCACCGATCAGAATAAAGAAAATGTGAAGGGGGCTCGAAGAAGGATATGATCTATCCGATAACATATCAATGTTGGATAGATCTGGGCCACCCACCATGAAGGTTAGAAGAGAACGGGAGATCTTGATGTGGTAGATTTGGGCCACCCACCACGGAGGTTGGAAGAGAATGGGAGATGTTGATGTGATAAATCTGGTCCATCTCCAATAACAGATTCATACCAAGTGTCAAATTCCTCGGGCACTCCAAACCATCGAGGAGGATGGTTAAACGCAGAAGGAGGTTTGACTTGGACCATCCAACACCTCGAAGTGGAGGAAGTAGGCCACCAGATGAGTGGCCATGATCAATCTAACATCTAGATCAACCCTCTAAATTCTCGTATTGTGGTTTGGTTGTCTTCACCAGAGAAATTTTAACATTATTGGGTCCGATCTCGAATTTATTTAGTGGGCCACTAAGATCTTCGTAGCAGTATCAACCATGAGAAGAAGATATGAGAAGCCAACAGTTCTAGGTCTAACTAGAGTCATTCCTTTCCAATGCAAGCAAAATAAGCAGAGGATCTAGGATCAATAAGAAAACCCAACAAGGGTTTTGCCACCTCAACAATCTATAAAAGGAGCACCCGAAGAAATGCTCAAGGCCCTATGCCAAACACACATCAATCTACTTCTTCAATTTTCTTTCCAATTTATCTTTTTTAATATAGCCTAGCCTAATTCTAGTTTACATTGTCACTGCCTAATGGTTCCCACTACAATACCTTAGGAGTAGAAGTAAATATCTGCAACCTTAAGTTGTAGGATCATGATCAACTAAGTTCCAATTTAGTTGATCATACCCATTTAGTCACAACCTACTGACCACCCACCTCAATCATATGTTCTGATAGATGCACCAGCTATTTATCTTTTTTTTTCTCATTTATTTATTTGTTTTTTTCACACCTTGTCAAATGTAATATGCCGTATATTCAAAAATCAATGAAATCGGCAATGTTTTAGCCTTCTTTCATTTAACTACACATTCTTATTCCTTTGAAAAATATTGAACTAAATTACTAGTAAAAAGAACAAGTCCTTAAGTCCATGGACTCACGTCTATTGTCACAAGGAAAAAAGAATTCATTCGAAAGGGCTAACCCTTACCCTTTCACAAATAGCCTGAATGTCGAGTGCAAATTAGTGGTTGAGAGGATAAGTGGATCTTGTTTCCAGTCTCCCATTTATCCATCTCATGGTGGGGGAACACCAACGATTCAGTCAAACTTTGAGTCAAGTAAATTCTAGCCTGCCTACACATCTTATCCACACATGAAAACTGAATATAGGACCTCATTAAAATGTGGCCTAGTTTGATGAATTGGCAGCAACACAGCGATCAAATGGACCACACCATACAAAGTATTAGAGACATGGACACCCAGTGCCCACTGTTGAAACCTTCCCAGCGCCCATCATGATGTTTATTTTCCATCCAACCTGTTCATAAGGTCATACAAACCTAGATGAAGGGAAAACACTAATATCAGCTTGATCCAAAACTTCTATGGCCCCTAAGATGTTTTTAATGGTACGCATTCAATCCTCACTGCTTTCTATGGCGTGGTCCACTTGAGCTTTAAATCTGCTCTTTTTTTTTTGGCTCGTCCCCTAAACTGATATGAAAATATGGATGGATGGTGTGGATATGACACATACATCATGTTGGGCCTATAGAATTTTGCCACATTAACACAGGCCTATTCTACATGAGACATTTTGGGCACGAAGAGGCGCTCTACAATTTGAGTCACCATATTTTCAAGGCACGGAATAGGACAAGAAGGAAGCCCACCTCTACAATCATGATGGGTGATGCCCTTTTGCTCACACCCAAAGTCAAGGTCTCTTGCAGAGCTGCTGGCAGGGGACCATTGTCTGTGTGTGTGTGTGTGTGTGTGTGTGTGTGTGTGTGTGTGTTTTGTTGACACTACAATAGTGCTGGTAGGCCCCACGCTCTGTATCCATGACATATAACACATCCATTAGACACGTCCCCAGTTTGGCCAGGCGTCCAAATGCTAACCCGATCTGAAAGATAGATGGGCCATGCCATTAGCACAATTGAGAGGAAAGCAACCGCCATTGATTCCACTAGTCTACTCTCAAGTTTTAGAATTGCCTAACTTTTGTGGTATCCCTTCATCACGGTAGGTATGTCAAATGAATTAACTAGATGGCTTATACACAACTTGGTGGGCCCCACATGAAAATCAGTGGTGGGATACCCTACTAAAATGTTCCATGTGGTGTGGCCCAACCAACCTAACCTGACCCGATGCAAATGAAATTACGGTATAAGTTTGATTACCGCACTTGTAGAAGCAAGAAACTTAATTCTTTGTCCTAAATGGGGGTGAATAGGATACTTTTTAAATTTAACAATTTAAACACTCATAAGCATGCAATTGATACAAGAAGATACACATGAAAATATGATTTGCATCTTAGAAACATTTCCACAAACACTTGATATGCTATGTTTTATCTTATATGAAACATTCATGAGATTGATTGCTAGTAATATAAAACATGTTATTGTCAATTCATCTCAGGTATGGAAAGAGTAAAACAATTGCATACATATAGATAGAAATCATTTACCATATAACAAGCGATTTATAGTGGTTCGGTTATGTACCTACTCCACTCCCTGCTAATCCACTCACCCCTTGAGTGGCCGAATTTCACTATCATAATGGTTTTAAATGTGGTTTACCATAAACATTTACAACCTACACAACGTCTATACTTCAACACATTAATTCATCCTTCCTTAGGACTAATCCATCAAACACTTGTCCTATACAAGGATTTTTCCTACTAAAGGACTTGTCCTATACAAGGACTCACTTGAGTTTGGGTCTTCAAACTCTAAAACCCAAATCTCACCATATGAGAAGGTTTGTTGGAATCGAAAGACTAAAGAGTACTTAGCTAATTGAGCCCCTTGAAAATGCCTTTGGTTGAAGAAGCTTCAGCTTGCACTAACGGCTCCTTCTTTAGCTCCCTCGATCAGCAACCTTGCATTGAATGCTTGCTTGTAGCTTCCAAGGTGAGGCATTAGGGTTTGGTTGAACTCTCTAAAGGTTAAGGCTTAAATGGGTAGAGAGGGGTTTCACCAAGATCTTCATTAATGACATTTATGACTTGAGAATATGGTAGATGTAGATTGGGTCAATGACCATTAATGAGGGCTTAAATTCATGTTTCAATCCAAGCTATGAATGCTCATTAATGTTGCTGAATCAACATGGATTAAACAATGAACTCAAGAAATTAAGTCTTGGAGAAGAAAGGACGTGTAGCAAAGCACCTAAGCAAGCCCTAATGGATTCTCTTGTGATCAAGACCAAGATCTACCAAATGGATCATATAAAGTTGTTAACAACGACTAAAAAATGGTTATAAAACAGCCAAATTGATAAAATCAGAGAAAGGATCGATAGATCGAATATTTGGTTCAAAAAGATACATAATTTGAAGAACAAGTAGATCGATATATCGGAATGGGGTTTCGATATATTGGAACATGTTTTCGATATATTGAAATGTTATCGAATATACCGAAATGTTATTTCGATATATCGATAGATATGTTCAGAAGTTTTGTAAAGTTGCTGGACCATTTCTCTGATCTATCGAACTGGGGTATCAATATATCAAAAACTTAAATTTCGATATATCGAAGAAGGGCATTCCGATATATCGATCTTTTTGTCTAGGGAGTTTGTGCATTTGCTGGACGTTTGGTCCGATATATCTGAAAAAGATGGAGCTATAAATGTCCTAGATTATGATAAATAGGGAAACGCAATTCAATTCTACTTCTTGCTTCTTGCAATCTTAAAATAAATCAAAGTATTGATCACAACTTTAGCAAGAATCAAAATGCAACTAACCAATCCGAAAGAAAATAATCAAATAGAGAGCAATTTGAAACCTTGGATTAAATCGTAGGACAACCTTGCACTTAAAAATTAAGTAGTACAACCTTTCACCTAGTAAACTAAGAGGACAACCTTATTTCACTTAGAAATCCAAGTAGGACAACCTTATATTACGATTTAAGGTTTCATTAACAATCAAGCACATAAGAAGATAAAAGATTAAACAATCACCATGACACAGAGAGTTATAGTGGTTCGGTGCTAAAACAACTTGCACCTATTCCACTCCCAAAATTACTACTCCTTGTAATTTTGGTTTCCCATTATATAAAGGTTTTTACATGTTCACCTTTAAAACCTGATACAAAGATTATGATTTTCACAGGTGTTAGAACTAAAGAAAAATCGAAACTGCTCGTCAGCAGTCTTTTTCCTGTGTTTCATTATTCATATTGTTCCTTTTATTCTGGGGGAATTCTGAGTATAGAGACATTCATAGACAATCATAAGCAATCACAAAGTATACACGAGAAAGCACCGCGAGGTGAATTTTATTCCAGAGATTCCGAGGTCTTTTACATTCCGGGCTGTGAACTGGTCACGAACCCTTAATTACATCAACGGATGATCACCCTTGATTAAAAGGAAAAAGTAAATGCATGCATGTATCATAAATGAATTAAATAAAGCATTAAAGGAGAATAAATATAAATAAAGCACAGCATAGACCACACAGAGATTTTTACGTGGAAACCCTTATGGGAGAAAACCACGGCACAAAGCGACAAGATTCCACTATGAATTTCAGTTATACAATAGATGGAATACCAAAGGGATAAAGCTCGGATAGATCGAGTAAGTAGTTTAAATCGTCAGGGATTATAGTCTCGAGTTCATGGTCGCCGAGACCAAGTCTAGGATTTATTATGTAATACTTCACCGTTAAGATCAGTTAGATGTTGGTCCCATACTCCTCAGGCGTTCCTAGTTAAGTAGCAACCAGGATTTTAACCGAATCATATATCTCAGTGTCATGACGCGTCTCTATGGACGATATGACTTTCAGGGATACACTTTACGGTTTCCGTTTAGTGCAACCAGGGCCAGTGACCGTCTCAGCTGGACGGGTGACTTACTGGAGGGCACTCCATGGGGTCTTTGTGCAAACAGGGTTTCGACCGAGTCGTATATCTCAGTGTCATGACGCGTCTCTATGGACGATATGACTTTCAGAAATACACTTCACGGCGTCCACTTACTGCAACCAGGGCCAGTGACCGTCTCAGCTGGACGGGTGACTTACTGGAGGGCACTCCATGGGGTCTTTGTGCAAACAGGGTTTCGACCGAGTCGTATATCTCAGTGTCATGACGCGTCTCTATGGACGATATGACTTTCAGAAATACACTTCACGGCGTCCACTTACTGCAACCAGGGCCAGTGACCGTCTCAGCTGGACGGGTGACTTACTGGAGGGCACTCCATGGGGTCTTTGTGCAAATAGGGTTTCGACTGAGTCGTATATCTCAGTGTCATGACGCGTCTCTATGGACGATATGACTTTCAGAAATACACTTCACGGCGTCCACTTACTGCAACCAGGGCCAGTGACCGTCTCAGCTGGACGGGTGACTTACTGGAGGGCACTCCATGGGGTCTTTGTGCAAACAGGGTTTCGACCGAGTCGTATATCTCAGTGTTATGACGCGTCTCTATGGACGATATGACTTTCAAAAATACACTCCACGGCGTCCACTTACTGCAACCAGGGCCAGTGACCATCTCAGCTGGACGGGTGACTTACTGGAGGGCACTCATTCCCTTAGCCACTCAACTGACGGATCCCGCCTTGGACAGGACGCACATCAACTGGTCTTAATGATGAAGTATTTCAGACGTTTAGAACTCTTTCATTATGGTTTTCAATGATAACCATAGTCCCCTTTGATTTAGTTTCGTAACTCGATCCGAGATGAAATAAATTCATGCAATGGATGCAAATGAGTACAGTACAAAGTAACTATGCTTTATGTATGCTCAAGAGAAGATCGCATTCATGCTAGATGCTCAGTGTATCAGACAAATTATGCATCTAATTTGATTAATCTGCTTCATATATATCTTTGTGTCAATGATATTTTGCCCTCACGTCTTTGAAATCGCGATTGATTTCATTTGGCATTGGTAGATTTTCGGGCCGTCAGGGCACTTCCCAGGGCCTGTTTACGATCTGATCGGAGGATTTAGTGAATACCTATCACGATCGTCTTTGGATAGAGGTGGATTATGTCCACGAGGGTCGCAGTGCGATCGCATTTCGATTTGTTTAGTGTAAGTCGATTTCCGAGCCAACAGGGCACTTCCCAGGGCTAAAAACGACTAAGTAGTGGACCTGTTTATGGTCTGATCAAGGTTTCTCGGAGATCCTGAGATCAGGTAATCTCATTGTAATGCATGATTAGGGTATATCATGTTATGGCGGAGAGAAGTCTCCCTCTCGGGTTCGGTCAAATTCCACCCGATTCCTCTCGATTTCGGCCATTTCTGGCTCTTTCGGAAGGATTTCCGAGGTTTGCAATATTGGCTAAGTGTAGGCCTTTTTTTATCAAATTGCTGATTTGGCCCACTTAACATCGACCGTTGGCGAATTCGATCTGGGGGATGGATAGAGGACATTGATGTGTGTCTAGGAGTGCTGACGCGATCGGAAGGCGGGCCACGTCGAAGGCGGGCCTCATCATGGAAGGCCCCACCTCCCCATCAGCGTCCAGGCGCATGGGAGGTTAGGTTGGTTTGGGCGCATGTTGCATTAGACATGGGCGCATGTCATGGGTTGGTTTGGGCGCATGTTGCATTAGACATGGGCGCATGTCATAGGTGGATGCATGTTATTCGCCCCAGGCGCATGTCCTAGGTGGATGCACTTATTCACCCCAGGTGCATGTCCTGCTACAAATGCATGGTTATCAAGCGCATGTGACATGCACATTCGCCCAACATTCCAGTCATGGGCGCATGTCCCCATGGGACTTAGGGATTTTTTGCGCATTTCCCCTCCCAAGAATGGGTGAGCGCATGTCACTATGTGACTTGGAGGATTTTGCGCCAGTGGGAAAAATCCCTTTCCGGCGAGGGCATCCAGCGAAGGAATGGGCGCATGTGAGGATTCCGGTGAGGAATTTTTACCTCTGCAAGAAGTGTGCTCTGGGAGTGATGATCTCGTTGTCCCTGTCTTATCACTGGAGGGGTATTTATAGCATGTTAATCGGGTATCGGGTACCGGGCGCATGTTGTTTGCAAAAAAAATGGAGGGCATGCGCATGGAAATATTCTGGAGAGACGAGTCATGCGCATGTTGTGGGGATTTTTGCGCATGGAAATATTCTGGAGAGACATGCGCATGTACCCATGCCCCAGGCGCATGTAGCATGGCATGGGCGCATGTGCCACTGGTATGGCGCATGTGGTCTCTGTGTTGGCCGCATGTGGCCCCACTTAGCATATTTTCATGATTTTTGTACTTTTAGAATATTTAAAAGGGAGAGAGAGAGCTCTCATGCGCATGTGGTGAGAAAGTGAATGCATGTTTCCTTATGACCTTCGCATGTGGAGAGAGAGTGAATGAATGCATGTGGAGAGAGAGTGAACGAATGCATGTGGAGAGAGAGTGAACGAATGCATGTGGAAATATGCACCGCAATGACTTCAAACTTGCTACTTAAGGTTTTTCGGGCATTCTGGATCATTTGGCAGTAATCCACATGTCTGATTCCAGCCCGAAATGGTACCTGTAGGCTTTTGGGCCCTTATAGTCGGATAAGTCAGGGCAAAAAAATGCATTTGGAAGCGCGCTGGTAAAGATATGCATCGTGCGACCTCGAAACTTGCAAGTTAAGGGTTTTAGGGTGTTCCGAATCATTTGGCGGTAATTCGCATGTCCGATTCCACCCCGAAATAGCATTCGTAGGTTTCGGTCATGATTGCGCATGTTAGGGCGGCACTGGCATTTTTTGAGTATTTCGGATCTCGAAATCAGTCCGAATCATCGTAGATGGACCGTTAAATACCATTTTATAATGAGTACAAATTTGAGCCCCAACAAGTGCCCCCCCGGTGCGCTGCGATGGATGCTTATGTCAGGCCAGTGCGGTGCACCGGTCCCCAGTCTCAAGTATAAATAGTGGACTCACTGAGTCATTTGCACATTTTCGAATCAAGAAAAAGTAAAATTCTAAGAGGTGAGAGAGCTCCTCACGAGGGAGTAGGCGCATGTGCTCTCCTTGGGCGCATGTGCTCTCCAACTTGTTAATGGATGCATTGGGCTTTGGTCCAGGCGCATGTAGGAACATTTTTGGCGCATGTAATAGTGCAGCTTTATGGGCGCATGTGCTCATACTCAAGCGCATGTTGTGTTGATGCATTAGTGCATGTGGGAGTATGTTAAGAGCCAGGCGCATGTGTAAGTGTTATGGGGTAAGCGCATGTACCCATGCATGTGTGGAAACCTCTCATAATGTAGGCGCATGTGAGCTTCTCTTTGGTGAAGTAAATATGGGCGCAGTCACATGCTACGAACTTATAACTCCATTTACATGGAGTGGGCGCATGTGGGGTCACATGCGCCTGGGGTATTGGCTTGGGCGCATGTGACTCCACTACTTAGCCAAAATTTCTAAATTCTGGCATTTTCCATCGCCCTTGGTGAAAACTCATGCATCTGGCCTTATTCTCGACCGAATTCGATGCTGTTTGTGGCTATCTCGCTCAATGCTCGAATATGATTGGGACTTGGTGCTCGGGGCTCATAATATGTTGCTTATGCTGGTCTTTGATGGCTCACAACTGCTTCTTTAAGCGGTTCTATGATGTGCACTTCTATGCAGGTGCACACGCATCATTTGGAGTTAGTGCGAATTCGCACGCGCTCAGAGTGTACATGTAGAGCTGCTACTGTATTTGCTGCGCTATGATATGTGCGCGCTTGCTTGTCGGATGTGCGCTCGAATTCCACTGTTTCCATATTGCTGTGGGTCATGACTTTATGCATGTGTTTACTGATGTATTTTGTGTGTGAAATCCGTGATTGAATGATGCAATGCTTACCTTATTGTGTTGCCTGTTGCATGCACTGGTCTTCTGTTTGATGCACTTTTATCTGCGTGTTGTAGTGAATCATGGCGACAGCAGCAGGTTCTTCTGGTGAAGCTTCCAAATCACAAGTTTCCAGCTCTTCATCTATACGACGCAGTAAAAAGAGGGCGACTGGAGATACTGCTAACCCCTCTCCGGTAGAGTGTCATTCGCAATCCTTCGAGACAATCGAATCCGAAGTGGAGGATTTCTCTGATCGAATTAAGCAACTCTCCCATGAAGTATTACTGCATATCTATGTGGACAAAACCATATCTGAGCCTCCGACGCAAGGGACTGAAGGGGAATTGTCCGCCTGGTATTGTCAGTTTACTGATGCTGTCAATGTCGTTGAGGCAGGCCCTTCTAGCGTGCGCGGCCGACATTCCGAGGATGATCAGGAAGGTCAGAAGAAGAAGAGACGAAATCGAGGTAAGAAGCCGGCTGAGGAAGTTGACAAGGCGAAGCAATCGCCACAGCTCATTGATCCGAAGAATGAGCGGATGAAGATCGGCTGGAATAGAAACAAGATCATTACTATACGCGGTTTCTCCATCGTCAACCCTTATACCAACCGAGTCATCTTGCATGAGAAATCTCTTACGAGGCACAAGCCCTTCCCGAGCATCGAATCATCCAACATTCAAGGCACTTTTCAATTCTATGGAGTTGAGAGGTGGACATCTGCCCCCGAGCAGTTATTCACTACCATACTGGTCAACGATGGGAGAGAACAGCGGGTAGGTTCCTCGAGAGAAATGGTTTTCCTTGCGCCTACTTGTGATCCTCACACTCCTCCAGTCCATTATTTTGAGACAGTGCAGCAACGATTTCGACACATGGACAAGGCGACGATGTGGGCGACGAAGAGCTTTCGTACGCGGGGTCATTTGAACGAGCGAGTTGGTTATGAGCCGTGGGCAAAAGAGATTTTGATCCGGCATAAGACGATTTTAAAGCAAGTCGGCCTGTACCAGGCTATCGATGCGACCTCCGAACATTTCTCCCGAGATCCAACAATTCTTTGAAGCTTCTTGAATTACTGGTCTTCCGTTACCAATTCGTTCCACTTTCCATGTGGAGAGATGAGCATAACTTTATGGGATCTCCGGATGATGGTTGGGTTGTCTGTGATAGGAGAATATTACCAGGAATACGTCCCAACTGATGAAGAGCTGTCTTCGTTTCGGCTCAAAAGTCCTCGAGATGCTTATCATTCAAAAGCTTGTCTAGAGTTGTTTGCTGAGTTGTCGCAGTTCGACAATATTACAAAGATTCATTATGATGACTGGTTGATCTACTTTAGCCAGAGGATGAAGTAATACTTCTTCTAATGCCTTCTTTTGTATTACGTGCTCTGCATACTTTAATTTCTTTGTTTCTGACATGGGCACTTCTTTCTTCTTGCAGCATTGATTACGAAGGGTATGAGATCTTACCCGAAGACCAGGCTTTGATGAAGGAACGTTTTGAGCGAAAGTTTAGCAATCCGAACGAGCTTACACCGTCTTGTGAACTGGCGGGTTTCTTAGCATACTGGCTGTCGACGGTTTTGTTACCTAGCTCCAAGAGTGCTGATGGCGTCAGGGTTTCTTGCTTCGTTGTGGCAGGAGCTCTTGCAAGTGGTCGTCAATTTTCTCTAGCACCGCCGGTGTTATGCAGTTTATATAGGGCTTTTGGCAATATTGCGAGTAACAAAGATCAACCCTGGCGAGGGGTGAATGTGGCTTATTGCCCATGGCATTTCTTCTGCGGGTGGTTAGGCATATATTTCCCGTGGACCTACGGAGTGGATCTCTTTCAGTATTTTCACACTGATCACGCACCTCTTTATCGCTATAGAAAACTTAACATGATAACGTGGTCGTCTGATTGGATAGCTTCCAAAATTGGCAATTGGGCGGAGATTTGTTTCTACCACTTTCCTGTTTCTGATGCTGGAGAAGATCGAGAAGTCGTTGACGATGAACATTCTGTGGATGTCACTGGTAGGGAATTTCTGGTGTCTATTCGTACTGCCTCACTTCCGCTACGCGAAGGAATAGAGTTCTGGCGAGAACCTTATTACCCTAGTCGGTTTGCCAGGCAATTTGGGTACGATCAGGGTGTTCCGATGACGTTACCAGATGTAACTAAAGTAGAGCGAGCATATGGTACAGGTCCTGTTCATTGGGAGTGGATATGGCATCAACTTTTGATGACGCGAACAGGCGCGAGATTCATGCTTCCCGGCCTCTATCGGAAGACTAGCGGTTCTTATAGCTGGCTGAGATGGTGGGTGCATCAGTATGCTCTGGTCCGAAAAAACAGCTCTGTTGATGATCCACTCTACATTCCTCCTCCAGGGCTGATAGAGGTCTTCGCTGACGGATTGGGTTATTATAGAGAGCAGGCTGAAGCGTATTTATCGTCGAGCATTAAGCATAAGATCTCCCTGAGTGTGTCAATTGACCATCGTAAGGAGGACACCGCGTTGGATGGCTGGCATACTTTCGGAATACCTTTAGCGAAATGGTCTCAAGAAGCCGGGTTCACACGTCTTCTGGTGATTGGAGGTGATAAGGATGCCGATCGGTTAATTAGTGATGATGACCCGACAATGATTGGGCCGACGAAGGCAATATCAGACCATGCTAGCATGAGAGAGCAGGCTGAGCCGATTGGAGAGGATAATCTGCAAGGGTCCACTACGCCGGGGAATAACACGACTGTATCTATAGCCCCTGGTGCTTCCAGTGTTGAGGGTATGGCGGAGTCGCTAGCGGTAACTGAAATAATCGATACTGATAGTGACACTACTGAACTTCTGGATGTGACCTCGACACCACTGACTGAGACTATTAAGCCTTTCCCTGATGCGACGATACATACTGCAATTTCCTTAGAACCTGTATTCAACCCATCTTTCGGTATAGTTCTTTCATAGTTCCTTGGTGTATTCTTTTTCTATACTTGTCATTTCATTGCATACTCGCTCTGTTCCTCTTGTTGCAGATACTGTCAATTTTGAGGCGGCTGCCCATGGAGCATTCGATGTTCCCTGTTTCGATCATTTAGACTGTTTCGGGCAGAGCGTACTGAGGGTTTTACTATCCAATATTTCAAGGGCGTTGGCTGAACCAAGCGAGTGGCATACACTAGGAGCAGGGGTGAAGGCATTGGAAGCTTGTGCAGGAGTAATCGGGCCTGATGTATCCAAAATAGTCTGTCGTATTTCTTCTTTCGAGGATTCTGTTATGCAGGTTATTATGACTGAACGGATTGAACCTGACCCTACGGCTGAAAGAGAAACGGCGAGTGCTGTCTTCTTTGCGGCCTATCATAGAGCAGCGAGAATGTTCGGTGGTTAATGCTAGAACAACCTTAGAAGATAGCGAGACTCAACGTCACGGGTGTATTAATCATCTTGCTGATGTCAAATCTGAGATCACGCGGCTACAGGCGGAAGAAACGGCCATAAATCTTAAGGTTGCCCGCCTTGATCTTGTCATTAATCAGAACCGTGCCGAGGTCGCACAACTCGAGAGTGAAGGAGAGGCGGCATGCAAGCAAGTGGAAGATTTAGAAATCGAACTTCGTGATATTCCGAATCCTGCGCTGACGCTAACGGAGGCAAAGGCCACCATGGAGGCAACGCGGAAGGATGTGATGAAGTTCATAACAGGATGCCTGGAGAAGCTGTAATTCTGTTCTTTTGCTTTCTTTTACGGTCATTGTCAGACAAAAATAGTATTAGACAGCTGTCCTGAATACCCAACTGTCACTTGTATCCGACGTAATTGACATCAGAACTTGTTAGCTGCATGCTTCATGATCTAAAATAATGACAATGATTCTTTTGCTAAACCACTACTTGGTGTTATGTGTTTGAGACTAGTATGCATAAAATGATGTATTATGTATGAGCTTAATGTAAACTGAGTATATCAAAGCATAAAAATGGAAGAACCCATAGAAATAATACTTCCCTTTTTACTTAACCTATGTGCTCTTGGATCATTGGTTTCGAGAGACGTTCGTGTTATAAGTCCAAAACTTTCTTTTAGCTCGATGTTTTCAGGTTTATACGTCATCCTCCCTGGCCTCCCCCCAGTCATTTCTTTCTGCAGACTTGATATTTTGATAATATATTAGGGCTTGCCCCCAGTCGTCTTCTTCTTATAAACTCGAGTTTCTCATAATATATTGGGGCTTGCCCCCAGTGCTTCTGGCTCGTCACTCTGTAAGACCACTTCATTTTAATGAGACAGATCTTGTGCTTTAGGAATCCGTGCCGAATACCCGTCCGATCATAATCTTTAATTGCATATTCTTGTCGCAGAATTCTTCATAAGAGAAAGTTGTCAATATTTTCAAGGTAAAGTGATACATAATAGAATGCCCTAATCGTCTTCATATAAGGCCGTATATATAAATAAGTATACCGGAGATTCCCAATCGTGACTTATCTTCATATTCAGTAAAAGAATAATGCGATAATGATGGAAGATCCATGACATAACACGAAAGCTGGATATAGATAGCGATGTTCCGATCATCTTCATATAAAACATTGTGCATAAGTATAAGAGATCAATAATAATAGAGTATCTTGGCCGTCTTCATGTAGAGAACCACATATACATATATATGAGAATCCATCAATTCTGAAGTATTCTCCTATTAAGCAGAGGAATGCCGAAATACCAAGATACTTAATATGAGAACTTGTGACGAAGATACCATAATATGGGGATGTTGTGATTTGCGTAGACTTTCTATAAGATATTCTCTCCTGATTCAACCGGTCTAATGAGGATATAATAAGTCGATTGATGATTCGTGGAGTCGATTCTTTAATATTCTCCGACTATGGTACCTATCATTAAGAAGAGCTCTACGAACATTTTATATTCATATGCACAACAATATGATGTGAGTGAACATGTAAACAAGTATGAAGCACAGTATACAGATGAAGTTGATGCATGAGTGAACATAAGTATATTCCTATCTACTTTATAAACCGCCAGGACTATTTGTAAACGTTCACGATTATTGAAGTTTAGGGAATGGAGTTCTTCGAGCGAAGTTCTTCCTAAGCGATATCTACTGGAACCGTACTGGCCGGGGTTTTATCAGACTCTCCCATTTTCAAACTGACGACGCCTTGGTTTATCATCTTTTGTATCTTTCCTTTTAGGACGAAGCATTGCTCGGTTTTGTGGCCTATGCATCTGTGATATTCGCAATAGTTGGGATCATCCACGCGTCCTATTTCTGCTGGTCGAACAGACTTTGGAAGTCGCAATTTTCTTTCTTCGATTAGCCGCTCCATAATTGGGACAAGGTCTTTAATGTCAAATGTATACGGCCCGTTCTTTTCGTCTCGCTCACTGATTTTCATGTGCCGCGACTTCTGAGGTTCTTTGCCCTTGTCTTGTGTCCTCATTACACTGGACTCTGCCTCATGTCCTGGATTCGGTCGTTTTCGGTTTCTAGGGTTCTTTCTTACGTCTACCCGTGTCCTCTTTCTCATTTTGTGTCTTGACTTTTCTGCTTGAGATCGTGTTTCTGAAACGGATTGCTCTATCATGCAAACCTCTACAGCCAGGTTACGAAGGGTGAAAGAGATATTGCCTAGCAGTTCGTATGGGATCATGGAGTCTGAACCCGACGCGTTTATTTGTTCGGTGTGGCTTTGTTGTCTTACTTCAACAACATTACGGGCTGCCCCCGGTGCTTCTTCTTCCAACTGTTGGACAGGCATAGCGGTACTAGGGGTCGCTTTCTGTGAGATCAAGATGGCTAAAGCCTCCCGAACTTCTCCCATCTGTTCGGATAGCTCTATATGGGCTTGGGCCAATTCGCTAACTTTCTCTCGAATTGCCGACAATTCGACATCATGTCCTGCCGATTCCCTTTCTTCGACAGCCTGTACCATTGTTGTTTGTACCAGTCTTTCATCATGAACTGGTGGTATCATAGGTGCTATTGTCACTACGGCTGACGTTGTCTGACTGATTTCTTCTGTCATTAGCTTAATGGAACCCTGGTCGATCAATCTCTGCACTTTCCCTTTCAAGATGAGGCATTCCCCCGTCTCATGTCCCAGGATTCGATGATACTTACAATAATTGGGGGCATCCGTTTGTCCTGCTTCCTCTGGTCGGATCAGTTTTGGCAATTGTAGTTCCCCTTCTTCAACTAGGTGTTCCATTATTGGAACAAGGTCTTCCGGGTCAAACGAGTAACGTCCTTCTACCCTGCCCCGTCCGACGATCGTTATCTTTTTCAATTTTCCTGGCCCTTTGGCTCTGAACTGAATTTCTGCTGGCTTACCTTTAATCTTGTGTTCTAGATGTAGCCGTTTTCGATCTTTCGAGGCTTTGCTTTTATCGACGTAACTTGATGTGGCCATCTTCCAGACCTCGCGCTTCGGTCTTTCTGCTTTGAACTGCGTTCTCAGCGCGGCTTCCTCTACCATATGGGCCTTTGTCGCTAGGTCCCTGAACGTTGAGAAATTGTGTCCGGATAAACCGAACGAGATTATTGGGTCCATGGCTTGCGTACACATCTTAACTTGCTCAAGCTCGCTAGGTAATTCTCGGCATCGCGCTGCTATGGCTCCCCATCTATCAATAAACGCCTCGATTGACTCTCCTTGCCTCTGATGGACTAAGGCTAAATCCGTCAGGGAGACTTCTCGCTCAGTGGAGAAAAATTTGGAAATGAACAAATCTTGCATCTGATCCCAGGTCTTGATAGACCCTGCGGGCAATGACATATACCATTGAAATGCCTTTCCAGTCAGCGTCGACCCAAACAATCGTAGGCAATATTGAGGTACTACGGACAAATTCCCTAGCACCGTCATGAATTGGGTCATATGTTCCTCTGGTGACCCTTTCCCGTCGAATTGTGGGAAGTCGGGATGCTTAAATTCGTCAGGGAATTGGATTTCGTTAACTTCGGACGGATACGGTACCCGATATATATATTTTCCTATCTTCTCCTTTTCTCTTTCCTGACGCATCAGGTTCGCGACTGTCTGGGACAACTCTTCTTTCGTGGCATGAGATGATTGCGGCGGTGCACGCTCGAATGCAACATTCCTTGGGTGAACTTGTGGTTCTACGGCTACTGGTTCTCCTGTTGTATCCTGTGACTCTCCCAGTGGTTGTCCAAAGGGAACGGTTGGGCTTCCGACTGCCCCCTGGACGACTAGAGCCACTAATGCTTCTTTTATTTCTCTGATCTCTCTAGCTGTGTCTTCTTGGACCTGAATGATTTCATCTATTTGCTCTTGGATCGGAGGCAGCTCTGTATCTTGCTCGCTCTCCTCCCTTTCTACGACTTGCACCACTGCAACCTGCACTCGCTGTGGTCTAGCACTGGTCATATTGGTTTCAGTAGAGCATGCCTTCATTGCAGTCTCGGTCAATCCCCGGATAGTGAATTGATTCGGTGTTTTGACTGGTAGTGTTGTTCCCGTCATTACTGGGAAATCGACAGCGACGAAGGAGAATTCTGGCCTGGGTGACATGATAGCTCTAATAGCATTGCGAGTTTCATTCCTGCGAACCGGCTTCCACTGTCTTCTCACACTGCTCTGTGTCTTCACTGTTTCTACTCTGACTGAAGTTAATTGTTTGTTTTCAGCCCCCTTCAGTGATCGGCGTTTCTGCACAACTTGCCATCCCGCTTCGGGAATTCCTATTTCTGCTATCGCGAGGTGAGGGAAATAAAATCCCCCAGAAGCTAGGAAGACCATAGTGGCTGCCATTTGTATAGTTTTGATGTTTGATTCTTTTATGTCTTTCTGTCTTTCTCTCTTTCTCTCTCTGCACAGTCATACGCACATTAGAACACCCTGCACCTCTCAACGGAGAGAAGACGCGTCCTTACCAGTCGCGATATGGCTCAATGGTTACCAGAAGTATATGAGTACGAATCATATGCATGCCATGCGAGATTTTGAAATTCTTTTAGAAAACTTTTGCTTTAAAGATGAAGGGAAGAACGTTCCCGTTGAGAGTCACCAGTTTGGCGCCCGTAAAGGCACCGAACATTTCTCCTAGCGGAACTTTCTTACGTATACATCTGTGTTTGTGAATGATTTATCTTAGGATGTTTCTTTACTCAGAGATAACCAGAGATTCTGGTATTATTTGATTCCCCAGCAGAGTCGCCAGTTTGTTAGAACTAAAGAAAAATCGAAACTGCTCGTCAGCAGTCTTTTTCCTGTGTTTCATTATTCATATTGTTCCTTTTATTCTGGGGGAATTCTGAGTATAGAGACATTCATAGACAATCATAAGCAATCACAAAGTATACACGAGAAAGCACCGCGAGGTGAATTTTATTCCAGAGATTCCGAGGTCTTTTACATTCCGGGCTGTGAACTGGTCACGAACCCTTAATTACATCAACGGATGATCACCCTTGATTAAAAGGCAAAAGTAAATGCATGCATGTATCATAAATGAATTAAATAAAGCATTAAAGGAGAATAAATATAAATAAAGCATAGCATAGACTACACAGAGATTTTTACGTGGAAACCCTTACGGGAGAAAACCACGGCACAAAGCGACAAGATTCCACTATGAATTTCAGTTATACAATAGATGGAATACCAAAGGGATAAAGCTCGTATAGATCGAGCAAGTAGTTTAAATCGTCAGGGATTATAGTCTCGAGTTCATGGTCGCCGAGACCAAGTCTAGGATTTATTATGTAATACTTCACCGTTAAGATCAGTTAGATGTTGGTCCCATACTCCTCGGGCGTTCCTAGTTGAGTAGCAACCAGGATTTTAACCGAATCGTATATCTCAGTGTCATGACGTGTCTCTATGGACGATATGACTTTCAGAAATACACTTCACGGCGTCCACTTACTGCAACCAGGGCCAGTGACCGTCTCAGCTGGACGGGTGACTTACTGGAGGGCACTCCATGGGGTCTTTGTGCAAACAGGGTTTCGACCGAGTCGTATATCTCAGTGTCATGACGCGTCTCTATGGACGATATGACTTTCAGAAATACACTTCACGGCGTCCACTTACTGCAACCAGGGCCAGTGACCGTCTCAGCTGGACGAGTGACTTACTGGAGGGCACTCCATGGGGTCTTTGTGCAAACAGGGTTTCGACCGAGTCGTATATCTCAGTGTCATGACGCATCTCTATGGACGATATGACTTTCAGAAATACACTTCACGGCGTCCACTTACTGCAACCAGGGCCAGTGACCGTCTCAGCTGGACGGGTGACTTACTGGAGGGCACTCATTCCCTTAGCCACTCAATTGACGGATCCCGCCTTGGACAGGACGCACATCAACTGGTCTTAATGATGAAGTATTTCAGACGTTTAGAACTCTTTCATTATGGTTTTCGATGATAACCATAGTCCCCTTTGATTTAGTTTCGTAACTCGATCCGAGATGAAATAAATTCATGCAATGGATGCAAATGAGTACAGTACAAAGTAACTATGCTTTATGTATGCTCAAGAGAAGATCGCATTCATGCTAGATGGTCAGTGTATCAGACAAATTATGCATCTAATTTGATTAATCTGCTTCATATATATCTTTGTGTCATTGATATTTTGCCCTCGCGTCTTTGAAATCGCGATTGATTTCATTTGGCATTGGTAGATTTTCGGGCCGTCAGGGCACTTCCCAGGGCCTGTTTACGATCTGATCGGAGGATTTAGTGAATACCTATCACGATCGTCTTTGGATAGAGGTGGATTATGTCCACGAGGGTCGCAGTGCGATCGCATTTCGATTTGTTTAGTGTAAGTCGATTTCCGAGCCAACAGGGCACTTCCCAGGGCTAAAAACGACTAAGTAGTGGACCTGTTTATGGTCTGATCAAGGTTTCTCGGAGATCCTGAGATCAGGTAATCTCATTGTAATGCATGATTAGGGTATATCATGTTATGGCGGAGAGAAGTCTCCCTCTCGGGTTCGGTCAAATTCCACCCGATTCCTCTCGATTTCGGCCATTTCTGGCTCTTTCGGAAGGATTTCCGAGGTTTGCAATATTGGCTAAGTGTAGGCCTTTTTTATCAAATTGCTGATTTGGCCCACTTAACATCGACCGTTGGCGAATTCAATCCGGGGGATGGATAGAGGACATTGATGTGTGTCTAGGAGTGCTGACGCGATCGGAAGGCTGGCCACGTCGAAGGCGGGCCTCATCATGGAAGGCCCCACCTCCCCATCAGCGTCCAGGTGCATGGGAGGTTGGGTTGGTTTGGGCGCATGTTGCATTAGACATGGGCACATGTCATGGGTTGGTTTGGGCGCATGTTGCATTAGACATGGGCGCATGTCATAGGTGGATGCATGTTATTCGCCCCAGGCGCATGTCCTAGGTGGATGCACTTATTCGCCCCAGGCGCATGTCCTGCTACAAATGCATGGTTATCAAGCGCATGTGACATGCACATTCACCCAACATTCCAGTCATGGGCGCATGTCCCCATGGGACTTAGGGATTTTTTGCGCATTTCCCCTCCCAAGAATGGGTGAGCGCATGTCACTATGTGACTTGGAGGATTTTGCGCCGGTGGGAAAAATCCCTTTCCGGCGAGGGCATCCAGCGAAGGAATGGGCGCATGTGAGGATTCCGGTGAGGAATTTTTACCTCTGCAAGAAGTGTGCTCTGGGAGTGATGATCTCGTTGTCCCTGTCTTATCACTGGAGGGGTATTTATAGCATGTTAATCGGGTATCGGGTACTGGGCGCATGTTGTTTGCAAAAAAAATGGAGGGCATGCGCATGGAAATATTCTGGAGAGACGAGTCATGCGCATGTTGTGGGGATTTTTGCGCATGGAAATATTCTGGAGAGACATGCGCATGTACCCATGCCCCAGGCGCATGTAGCATGGCATGGGCGCATGTGCCACTGGTATGGGCGCATGTGGTCTCTGTGTTGGCCGCATGTGGCCCCACTTAGCATATTTTCATGATTTTTGTACTTTTAGAATATTGAAAAGGGAGAGAGAGAGCTCTCATGCGCATGTGGTGAGAAAGTGAATGCATGTTTCCTTATGACCTTCGCATGTGGAGAGAGAGTGAATAAATGCATGTGGAGAGAGAGTGAACGAATGCATGTGGAAATATGCACCGCAATGACTTCAAACTTGCTACTTAAGGTTTTTCGGGCATTCCGGATCATTTGGCAGTAATCCACATGTCTGATTCCAGCCCGAAATGGTACCTATAGGCTTTTGGGCCCTTATAGTCGGATAAGTCAGGGCAAAAAAAATGCATTTGGAAGCGCGCTGGTAAAGATATGCATCGTGCGACCTCGAAACTTGCAGGTTAAGGGTTTTAGGGTGTTCCGGATCATTTGGCGGTAATTCGCATGTCCGATTCTACCCCGAAATAGCATTCGTAGGTTTCGGTCACGATTGCGCATGTTAGGGCGGCACTGGCATTTTTTGAGTATTTCGGATCTCGAAATCAGTCCGAATCATCGTAGATGGACCGTTAAATACCATTTTATAAAGGGTACAAATTTGAGCCCCAACAACAGGTTTATCATAACAAACCTCAAGTGATTTTCACAGGTTAATCACTAACCTTAAGTGATTTTCACAGGCTAATCACTAATAACCTGATTTGAGAATTTCATGGCCTATCTCAAACAAAACCCAAAGTATGGAAAGATATTACCGTTCTTCTTGTAGAAGAAGATGAAGCTTCAATGGTGCAGTGGTCCGATCTTTAAAGAAGATAAATCAATATAACTCCAACAAGATGGATCTAGGAATTTCTAAAAAGAGTTTCCCTAAAAGCTGCAATTTCAGTTCTCTTATCTCTGGTATGATAATGATCTTCTCTTTACAAAATCAGATTAAATGAGAAGAGAACTGAGATAGCTATAAAATAAACTAAGAATTAGGATCAGATAGCTAGACTATAATGGTGGGCTTTTTCGCCAGAGAGATAGTATTTTCGTGCTTTTTCTTGATGAAAAATAGAGAGAAGAAAGCTCTATTTATAGTAAAAAAGTTAGGTCTTCGGCTGACCTAAGTTTGCCTTCGGCTGACCTGAAATTCAACCATTTTATCCCAACGATTATCGGATTTCGCGAGATAAGAATTTGTTCAAACTTCGGCTGTCGGGCTGACCAGAGTTCTGGGTCCAGAAATCAATTTCGAATTTAGAAATTTGACCAAACTTTCTTGAGCTGGCCGAACATAGGGTCGAGCTGACCGAACATCTTCTAAATTTTCCAATTACGCTTGCTTGAAACTTGACCGAAGTTCCCAAGCTGGCCAAAGATTCTTGGGCTGACCGAATACAGGGTTAGGCTAGCCAAATTTCCTTAAAATATGACTTTAAAAGAGATTAGAGTGATTAATTTAAAAGTAATATGAAATCACCTAACCTAAGGTCATCCCTATGGTCAATATTTTCTTTGGCATATATAGTTTATCTTTGAAGCTTTGTCGCAACTTCTGTTGTACAGTCGATAGTCTTGATCTTAATATGTTTGTTGAGGTTGACTCTTGTCTTCTGAAAGAGCTTGACTTGCTCACACAACCTCATGCACTATACTATTGTTTACGAAATTTGACAACTATACTGTGTTTAGCACTTACATTTTGTGCTTAGCACTTACAATCTCTCCCTTTGTTAATTTCGTGACAAAACACAACATATTACAAGCGACACTCAACATTCATAAAAAGAATTTTTCAATAGACATTATTGAAAAAGAACTTGTCTTGTATGCTCCCCTTGGAAGTATGCTGCTCCCCCTACATATATGCTTAGAAAAAAATTTTGCACACTACAGCAAACACATGAATTCATAGCATAACATTTCTCCCTTTTTTTCACAATTTGACAAAGGAAGAAGTGCAGATATAATGAGTCCGTAATATTAAAAATATAGTACTATACTGAACTAGAGTCTAATATACTAAGTCTACTAGAGAAGTACTCATAAACATTCATTACAAACTATATATATAAAAAGATAATTATTCTGACCCAGATGAAGAGGAAGGTAATGACATCTCAGGATCAATGCGTTTCAGACTCTTGCTCATACGATTCATGTATTTCATACTAAGCTTTTGAGTTACAACAAGAGTTTCTTGAGAGAGATGCAGAGAATCCATCCTCTGTTTTAGGGTAAAAATTCGAGAATTATAATCAAATAGATTGTAATCAGGGTTATCTTCATCTTCAACATCAATCTCATCAAATAAATCACCCATATTCACATCACCTTCAGCGCCTTCTTCATTATGCTCATACTCTTGAGAGACACCATGTTGTTCAGGCAAAGGCTCCAAAGTCATCATATTTAAATTAGAATTATTGAAAAAAAGTTCAGACTCCGATGCCTCAACAGTTGGAATTTGAACACGCAAATTTAAGGCAAGAAAAGTAATAAGATAGTGAATAATGTAGAAACAGATAAACGTAGGAAGACAAATACAAACTCTGGTAGCAATAGCATGCAAAACACATAACATGAAGGGAGTAAGATCTGTTTTGTTTTCAGCTCTAAGATAGACATTGGAAGTAAAGATACGATAAAGAACTCGAAACTTAGGAAATAGTTTTTCAAGAGGAATAGCATTTTCCGATCTACAATCTGCATTAAATCCACATAAAACTCGGGTAACAATATTTTTCTCAGATTGAGACATCTCTTCAAATAAGAGAGGAATTGGGATTCCATCATCTGCCATATCAATTTTCATTAATGACACAATGGTAGAGGGTGTGATTGTCACCGTTTCCTCTACAAATTTAATATTAAAATAGATATCATCACCTAAAGAGAATTTCGAGATGGAGGAATACATGCCTTGGACTATTGATCGATATGTATTTCCTCCCCATTGGAGAATCTTTTTCCAACCAACTTTGGAAAGAAGATCATGCAACTCATATTTAGTAATGTGATTGAGATTGACAAACCGTTCTCCAAATCTCTCTTAAAATGGAACGAGAAGAAGAGCCGGGATAAGATTTACTAACGGCTCGTTTAAAACGGCGTTCCATGACAATAGATTGAAGAAATGTTGCAAGACAAACACTCCAACAGAAAAACTTCAAAAATAAGGATTTCAAACCACAAATACTAGATTAAAAGAGGAATGAAGTTGATAAAATAATGAAATCAAGAAAGATTAATGATAAAAATCAACTCACAACACTGACTTGCAAGAATATGAGATGGGTAACCGAAGAGGAGCACCGACTGACCAAAGAAGAAGAAGAAGAAGAAGAATGAATTAAAAAATGGGTTTCAAGCTTTTAAATCGAAATTACTGCGCTGTTCGGTTGACCGAACAGTTCAGTCATAAACTGGTTGGCCGAAAAATAATTTTTTTTTTTTAAAAATGCATGAAATGGTATGGAAAGAAAATTACATAGAGCACAAACCAATATCATTTCTTAATTTAAAAAATCTTTTATTATCATTTCTTAATATTGAAATTACCAATCATTTCTTAATATTTAAAAAATCTTTTATTATCATTTCTTAATATTAAAAAAAAACCAATATCATTTCTTAATATTGAAATTACGTCGAGTAGTCTAACACGACACCCTACGCATACGTGTGCGAAAGCTTAAGGAGCAACCAGAATTATGGCTAAGTCTTGGGGGGGGGGGGGGGGGGGGGGGGGGGGGCGGGGGGGGGGGGGGTGATTAGGACCTTTTAAAATTATTTTCGCCTACTTGTGTAATTTATCAATTTAAACTAAGTAAGTAATTAACACTTCGGCTTCTAAGCCTAAGTGGGTCAAATCACAAGACTAGCATATAGTTTAAACAATAAACAACCTAGTCTAAGCAAGCATAGATTAATAAATGATTAAACAAAGAAAGCTCATAATATATGCAACCTATGTAGACTTATGAGAGTGGATCAATGGGCTCAAGTCTACACAACTAAGTGAAGGTACATCTTGTGTGTGGATGTGTGTCTATTAAGTGCCTCGCATACATTCTAATTAAGTATTCATAATTGAACAATTAAACACAATGCAAGATAAGAAATGTGCTCAAATACAATCACAAACACAATAATATATAGTGGTTTGACTACTTGTCTACTCCACTCCCGGTTCAAGTACTCAATCCCTTTGAGTTGAGCATACTGGCATTCACTAAGGAATTTAAATCTGGTTCCTCCCAACCAAGGTGTTTTAACTTGGATCCACCCAACCGGGGAATTTACAGGTTCCTCCCAACCTAAACGTTCACACCCGTGTTGGCTCCCCTTAGAGACTTATTTAGGCCTACCAAACGTGCCAAGGAACAATAAACGTTCCTGAATTTTAGGCCCAATAAACGTGCCAAGGAACGGCAAACGTTCCTACACTTTAGGCTCAACAAATAAGCCAAGGATCGGCAAACGATCCTAAAATGCGAGTTTGACAAACAAACTCTACACTCAATTCCCCACAGGAAAAGAATGGATGGACTCTAGAAAAATGACAACTCACTTGTCGAATTTGAGCCCCGTTGTAGCGCCGCTTTGGGTTGCTTTTTCTTGCTCTCCCGTGCTTGAATTAGCTCCCCTTGTGCTCCCCCGATCTTTGATGCCACTACTTTGCCAAAACTTCAACTCCAAGATCAACTACGTTGCATCACTACAATAAATTGGTTATTTACCAACGAAATTATTGGTGACAAAAAAATTTTCGTTGGTAAAAGTCATTTTTACCGAAAAAATCAATATTTCATCGGTAAAAACCATTCTTCTTTCGCGCCCCCACCAAAAATGTTCCCACCACTATTTATAATGACAAGATTACACTTATACCGACGAAATTAACATATCGTCAGTAAAAAATCTTTTATACAGACGAAATTGATACGTTGTCGCTAACAATGATAGAGCATGGGTGTGGCCCACTTGAATTTTAAGAAGGGTTTTACCGACGAAAATTTTCGTCGGTAATAATCATATATTTTAACTTTGAATCGACCACAACAAACCCCCATCTCTCTCACTCTCTCTTAGTCGTCTCTCTCACCTCTCTCTCTCTCTCTCTCTCTCTCTCTCTCTCTCACACCGAACGTCACCGCCGCACGCCCTTCTCTCTGTCGTCACCACCGCACAACCTTCTCTTCAGTAACCCTCTCTCTCTCTCTTCCTTCTTCCTCCATTTCCTCTCTCTCTCTCTCTATCTCTCTCTCATTCACTCCATCCCCCTCCATTGTTTGTGGGGCCCACTATTGCTGTCAATTACTTGTGGGGCCCACCATCAACGGTCCACTGCTTGTGGGTCCCACTGTCCCGTCAATTCCACTATTTTGTGGGGCCCACCGTCGATGTACAATAGTGTTTTGTGGGGCCCACTGTTTTAGTAAATCCCTAATTAGAGATTTATTTTGGAAATCCCTAATTAGGGATTTCTTAATTAAAATACCTAATTTGGGATTTTCAATTCCAAAAGAAAATCCAAAAATTATGGATATCCAAATCTGAAGTGGACCACACCACTAGAAACAGTGTCCATTGGTTGTGGGGCCCACCATCACTGCCCACTGCTTGTGGGGCCCACCATCGATGTCAACTGTTTTGTGCGGCCCACTTTTTTAGTAAATCCCTAATTAGGGATTTCTTAATTTAAATCCTTAATTTAGGATTTTCAATTCCAAAAAAAAATTAAAAAATTATGGATATCCAAATCTCAAGTGGACCACACCACTAGAAACAGTGTGATTGAGTGCCCCACCATTAAAATTTCCAAAGGGCCCATCGTAAGGTTTTGGTAGTGTTTATTTGAAATCTAAGCTCTTTATAATGTCAATACGGTCTTAATGAAGGTAAAATATAAATATCCATTTGATCCAAATGTATTGTGGCCCACATAATGAATAGTCCACATCAAATAAGGTCACTCTCCTTTATGTGTGGATGTATATGTGGATGTATGTGGCTTATTATTAATAGTTATTTTGTCCACGAATGGTAGTATAATACAATTAGTTAGCCCATTTGGAGATTTCTATATTGCCGAGCATAGATATTGTGTGTTTTGGAGGTATAGAAATCTGCCAAATTGTCATGTTGGACAGTCCAAGGTTGGATAGATTAGAATGTTTTTGTTATTTTTCATTTACATACTCTGCCATTAGTTTCGTTCGTTATCTCCCCTATTCTCTCTGGATATGTTTCTTATGTTTATTTCCATTGTCAATAATCCACACAATGTGTGGATGCTTGAAGTGAAAATTAAATGTAAGATAAATATATCTGGAGAGATAGGGGGAGATGCTGCTGAAATTTAGGCTTGGGCATTTAAATGGAAATAATGAAAGCATTTCAATCTATCCATCCTTGGATGGGCGACTGATTATATTATATTATCATTTAGTGGCAAATTAGATGATGAACATGATACTTGTAATTAAGAGTGATTGATCCAAATGGATGTTGAGCAGAGGTCCCTGGAAGGTGGGAACCACTGTTATGACCATGATGAAGCTGTCCATTTCCTATGGACAATAATATGAGTGGCCTGGCCATTTGGACAGGCCCGTGTTTATGTATTAGCTCGGAATTGATGGAGCAAACCCGGATGTGCGTCGAAGCTATCTGGATGTTGAGCGGGGGTCCCTAGAAGGTGGAAACCGCTTTTATGACCATGATGAAGCTGTTCATTTCCTATGGACAACAATATGGGTGGCCTGGCCATTTGGACAGACCCGTGTTTATGTATTAGCTCGGAATTGATGGAGCAGACTCGGATGTGTGTCGAAGCTATCCGAATGTTGAGTGGGGGTCCCTGGAAGGTGGGAACCACTGCTATGAGCATGATGAAGCTGTCCATTTGCTATGGTCAACAATATGGGTGGCCTGGCCATTTGGACAAGCCCGTGTTTATGTATTACCTCGGAATTGATGGAGTAGACCCGGATGTGCATCGGAGCTATTCAGATGTTGAGTGGGGGTCCCTAGAAGGTGGGAACCGCTGTTATGATCATGATGGAGTTTTCCATTTCTAGACAACAATATTGGTGGCCCGGCCATTTGGACAGGCCCGTGTTTATGTATTAGCTCAGAATTGATAGAACAGACCCGGATGTGCGTCGAAGCTATTCAGATGTTGAGCGGGGGTCCCTAAAAGGTGAGAACTGCTGTTACGACCATGATGAAGCTGTCCATTTCCTATGAATACAATATGGGTGGCCTGACCATTTGGACAGGCCCGTGTTTGTGTGGAGCAGACTCGGATGTGCGTCGGAGCTATCCATGAGTTGGTTAAGTCTCAAAGACCTAAACCTTAAACCTTAAACCCTAATCGTAAAACATAAACCCCAAACCCTAATCCTAAACCTATAAACCTAACTTAAACCTAAACCTAAATCTAAACATGATCCTGAACCCGATATCTTAAACCTAAACCTAAACATATACTCAATTCACTTAACCTAAACTTACACTTAATCCTAAACCTATAACCCTAACCTAAACCTAAACCTAAACTCAAAAACCTAAACCTAAACCTAATCCTGAACCCGAACATAAACCCGATTTCCTAAACCTAAACCTAAACCTAAACTCAATTCACTTAACCTAAACCTACACCTAATTATAAACCTATAACCCTAACATAAACCTAAACCTAAACCTAAACTCGAAAGCCTAAACCTAAACCCTGTCCCGAACCCGAACCCGATTTTTGAAACCTAAACCTAAACTCAATTCACCTAACTTATAACCCTAACCTAAACCTGTAACCTAAACCTAAACTCAATTCACTTAACCTAAACCTATAACCTAAACCTAAACCTAAACCTAAACTTCAAATCCTAAACCTAAACCTGATTCTGAACCCGATTTCCTAAACCTAAACCTATAACCTAAACTTAAACTCAATTCACCTAACCTAAACCTACACCTAATCCTAAACTTACAACCCTAACCTAAACCTAAACCTAAACTTGAAATCCTAAACCTAACTTCTGTTAGTGCACTTTTCTGTGGCATACTAGTGCACCTTGTTTGTCAATCACTTAGGTCAGTAAGTCTAGTGTCAGTTGAGCTTAATGAAGATGAAGACCAAAGACACAAGTGGCCCTACTGCATCAAGGAAGAAGAAACAGGTAAAAGTGATGCCTTTGTGTGCCTTAACCTTGACCAAAACCCAACCCTTAACCTCTTTGATGACCTTGACCATCTTAGGAATACCTTTAGTCATCATAGATTGGCCCTAGGTGTCCTAAAAGACCATCTAACCTTGGCCAATGTGATTAGGTTGTGAAATAGGTGGGTTAGCAATCAAATGGGCTGAACCCAGGCCTGTCCGACCGATCTCGGCAGGTCGGATGGACTGGACCAACCGGTCAAGACCGGTCAGAAGAGCTTCCAGACCTTACAGCTAGTTGATATAGTGTGCAGGTATTGGACCGACCGGTCATGATCGGTCGGCTGGTCTGGTCCGATCGGTCGGACAAACCCCCCTCTAAGACAGTGAGTTTTCTGTCTTCACTGGCCGTTGGACGACCGGTCGAGAGCGGTCCGAACAGGTCAGAAGTAGCCATTTTTTGCCCTTTTTTGTCCGTTTGAACACCTTTGATAAAGGGGCTTGGCTCATATTGAGGGGTAATTAGAGAGATTTTGAGAGGAGTGAAGCCACCATTGTTGGAGACCATTTGAGGCTCATTCCTAACCTACGCAAGACATCTTCCTTATGCTTTAACACAAGATTGGAGCATTCTAAGCTCATGAAGAAGATAACCTTCATCCCCTCTTGATCTCTAGAGTTTAGATATTCCTTGATAGGCATATCCTTGTCCAAAACTCTAAGATGAGATCGTTATAGGAGAGAAACTCTAGGTAACCCATTCCTAATAGTTGTGGAGTTCTCAAACCTACCCTCCTATCACCTTGGGCATCTCAAAGGCATCACAAGCAAGGTGATTGATCGAGTGTAGCTGAGGCATTGGTGACGCAATAGCAACATGATCAAGGGAACAAGGGAAGCCGATTGAAGCATGGGAGAGTGGAGATCAAGCAACCCAAACCGGCGCTGAACAAGGGGCTCATCCGACAAGTAAGGTTGTCTTTATTGAGAGTCCATCCACTCAATTCCCTGTGGGAGTTGAGTGTAGAGTGTGTTTGTCAAACTCGAACTAGGGACGTTGGTCATTCATTGGCCTGTTTGTTGGCCTAAAGACTAGGGGTTGCTTGGTACTCATTGGCCCGTTTGTCGAGCCTAAACAAAGTCTCCAAGGGGGAGCCTCTGACACGGGAGTGAACGTGCGTTGGGTTGAGAGTAGCCTATGTCCAAAACTCCATTTGGGTTGAGAGTTAGCCCTTTGTCCAAAACTCCGGTTATAGTTGAGAGGTGAACCGGTAAAACCTCCGTGTAAAGGTTAAGAGGTGAACCTCATTTAAAACCTCTAATAGTGAATGCCGGTGTGCTCAAAGGAGTTGAGTACTTGAACCGGCAGTGGCGTAGACCCAAAGTTGAACCACTATACATGCTTGTGTTTGTGATTGAATTGAGCACATTGTAATCTTAGCATTAAATGTTCAATTGTTTAATTATGAATGCTTAATAGGAATGTATGCTAGGCACTAGATAGGCACTTCCACACACAAGATGTACTTTCACTTGTAGTGTAGACTTGAGCTCATTGATCCATTCTCATAACTCTACATAGGTTGCATAAATTAGGAGCTTGATTAGTTATATCATTTGATTATCTATACATGCTTAGACTAGGTTGTTTATTGCCTAAACTATATGCTAGTCTTGTGATTGGACCCACTTAGGCTTGGAAGCCGAAGTGTTCTTACTTACATAGTTTAATTTGTTAAATTGTGTAATTAGGCGAAAAGAATTTTAAAAGGTCCTAATCACCCCCTATAGGTTTTAGCTATAATTTTATTTGCTCTTTAAGCTTCCGCATATACGAAGGTGTCGTGTTAGACTACCGACGTACTTTCAAACCCGATCTCGAATCCGAACCCTAAACCTAAGCCAAAAACTTAAACTGAAACTCAATTCACCTAACATAAACCTACACCTAATCCTAAACCTACAACCCTAACCTAAACCTAAACCTAAACTTGAAATCCTAAACCTAAACCCGGTCCCGAACCCGAATCCTAAACCTAAACCTATCACCTAAACCTAAACTCAATTCACCTAACCTGAACCTACACCTAATCCTAAACCTACAACCCTAACCTAAACCTAAACCAAAACTCGAAATCCTAAACTTAAACCGAATTATGAACCCAAACCCGAATCCGATTTCCTAAACCTAAACCTAAACTCAATTCACCTAACCTAAACCTACACCTAATCCTAAACCTACAACCCTAACATAAACCTAAACCTAAACTTGAAATCCTAAACCTAAACCCGAACCCTGTTCGCTCGCCTCAAGTGTAAGGCTGCGATGTAGTAATAAATCTCGGTAAGACCGAGGTCGATCCACAGGGAAAGAAGTAAACAATTCCAAGTACTCTAATAACTAGAATCTAAGAAGTTTAAGAGAGTAGTTTTTCACATGAAATAGGAAAATCTGAAAATAAGAAGAACTAGAGCCTCAAGGATCCACTTGTAGTAGTCCAATGCCAATCCATTCATCCAAGTACAACACAATTAGAATCAAAGTCCTATCTCTCATCTAATTGGAAGATATAACATTCAAGCACAAACAGTCCCACTTAAATCTGAAAATCAGATTTCTAGTTCTAATGAAGCACATAGAACTTGAACTTGTAGCCTTCGGAGTAACAGCCATGCCTATGGACTATGGCATGCTCAAGGGTTACTACAATTCGAATTCAAACAACCCAATCATGGTAATCTTAGAGAATTACAAGGAACTCATGTCCGGAGCACACAAACTCTCACAAAACTTCTAAAAAACCAAACTTTATTCAAACTAGAACTTCAAAATCCAAAATTAAGAAAAGGGTACTTGAAATAAAAGAATTAAAGCATTGGAACCAACTACAAATTTCACCTTTAGCTCTAGCTAAGAGGTTAGCTAAGGAAAAGCATATTAAAACTAGAACTAGAACTAAGAAAAGGAAGAAAAAACTAGCTGGAGGAGGCTAGGTAGCCTCCTGGGACTTGAACTCCTTGCTTCCCACGTCCTTGGTTGATTTGGAATAGAAGAGAGCACCTCCTTTTATAGTGCAGCAATAGTACAGCAACATAGCAGAATTTGTTTCGCTTGGTACGGCTTAACCAATGGTCGGATTGCCTTCAAATTTGGTTTGTAGCTTCCTTGTAATGTGATCTTCCAAATAGATAATTTAGATTTCCAAGATTATTCTCTGAATGGGCCCACCAATCACATCACCGACCGCCTCTCAAAATCGCGCACTTTGGGTACCTTCAGAACCAGTCATCTTGCTTTCAACGCTCCGGAGTGTACAGATGTCGGATTGATCCCAAATTTTGAACATTGGTAGAAAACTTCATCCTCTACATGATAGATGGATTAGATTGTCCAAAAAAATCCGAGAATATGGTCCGAAAATTAGAACACTTTGGGCTTTTATAAACTCTGCGCAGTTGGATCTTTCTGGATGGTCCATCTTTCTTCAACCGGTACGATCAAACCACATATCCTTTTGATCTGAAACTTTTGTGGTTATTCATATATGGATGTGTTCTAAAAGATGGTTAAAGTAGATTCTTCATATCATCAATGATGGGTCACCTGGACCGGCCCAGAGTGGAACAGCGAAATCTGGAACTTTCTGGACAGTTCGTATTGTTTTGGCCACTACGATCAATCCGTAGCTCCGACACGAAACCACTTGGGTTAGTTCGGCGTCGAGCTCCTCTTCGACATGAATGTGTTGGATTTTCAAATATCATTAAGATGGCTTCAGAAAAGTGGTCCGAAAAACCAGAAACGGGAATGGCCTGCTGTATGCAATCTAGAAGTTGAACTTTGCATGGCCGACCGGTCACGACCGGTCGGACAGGGCTGGCCGACCGGTCATGACCGGTCGGACAAAGCTGGCCTTGCTCCAGGGAGTGCATCCGACCGGTCATGACCGGTCAGGCCTTCTTCGCCGATCGGTCTTGACTGGTCGGATCCAGTTTTGCTTGTTTTTCTTCTTTCTTTTCTTCTCTCCTTCCTCTCTCTTTGCTTTTTTCTTTCTTTGGTCCACCTTGGGCCTTCATCAAAGGCTCCAAATGGCCCCTTTTTGGTCTCTAATTGAGTGAAGTCCGTTCTCATCCCTACAATCACAAAACATGCATTAGATGGGCCTTTTAATCATGAAAACCATGCATACCATGTCATGTAGTGGGCAATGCAATGTATAAATTGGAGGTTCAACAAACCCTAAAACTAAACCTATCACCTAAACCTAAACTTAATTCACCTAACCTGAACCTACACCTAATCCTAAACGTACAACCCTAACCTAAACCTAAACCTAAACTCGAAATCGTAAACCTAAACCCGATCATGAAACCGAACCCAAACCCGAACCCGATTTCCTAAACCAAAACCTAAACGCAATTCACCTAACCTAAACCTACACCTAATCCTAAACCTACAACCCTAACCTAAACCAAAACCTAAACCCGATCTTGAACCCGAATCCTAAACCTAAACCTATAACATAAACTTAAAGTTAATTCACCTAACCTAAACCTACACTTAATCCTAAACATACAACCATAACCTAAACCTAAACCTAAACCTAAACTCGAAATCCTAAACCTAAACCCAATCCCAAACCCAAACCCAAACCCGATTTCCTAACCGTAAACTTAAACTCAATTCACCTAACCTGAACCTATACCTAATCTTAAACCTACAATCCTAACCTAAACGTAAACCTAAACTCAAAATCCTAAACCTAAACCCGATCATGAACCCAAACCAGAACCTGATTTCCTAAACCTAAACCTAAACTCAATTCACCTAAACTAAACCTACACCTAATCCTAAACCTAAACCTAAACTTGAAATCCTAAACCCAAACCCGATCCGAAACCCGATCCTAAACCTAAACCTATAACCTAAACCTAAAGTCAATTCGCCTAACCTAAACCTACTCCTAATCCTAAACCTACAACCCTAACCTAAACTTAAACCTAATCTTGAAATCCTAAACCTAAACCCAATCCCAAACCCAAACCCGAACCCAATTTCCTAAACCTAAATTTAAACTCAATTCACCTAACCTGAACCTACACCTAATCCTAAACCTACAACCCAAACCTAAACCTAAACCTAAACTCGAAATCCTAAACCTAAACTCGATCATGAAGCCAAACTCGAACCCGATTTCCTAAACCTAAACCTAAACTCAATTCACCTTACCTAAACCTACACCTAACCCTAAACCTAGAACCCTAACCTAAACCTAAACCTAAACTTGAAATCCTAAACCTAAACCCGATCCCGAACCGAATCCTAAACCCAAACCTATAACCTAAACTTAATGTCAATACACCTAACCTAAACCTACACCTAATCCTAAACCTACAACCCTAACCTAAACCTAAACCTAAACTCGAAATCCTAAAGCTAAACCCGATCCCGAACCCAAACCCGAACCTAATTTCCTAAACCTAAACTTAAACTCAATTCACCTAACCTGAACCTGCACCTAATCCTAAACTTACAACCCTAACCAAAACCTAAACCTAAACTTGAAATCTTAATCCTAAACCTGATCCCGAACCCGAATCCTAAACCTAAACCTAAACCTATAACATAAACTTAAAGTCAATTCACCTAACCTAAACCTACACCTAATCCTAAACCTACAACCCTAACCTAAACCTAAATCTAAACTCGAAATCCTAAACCTAAACCCGATTCCGAACCCAAACCAGAACCCGATTTCCTAAACCTAAACTTAAACCCAATTCACATAACCTGAACCTACACCTAATCCTAAACCTACAACCTTAACCTAAACCTAAAACTAAACCCGATCCCGAACCTGAATCCTAAACCTAAACCTATAACCTAAACTTAAAGTCAATTCACCTAACCTAAACCTACATCTAATCATAAACCTACAACCATATCCTAAACCTAAACCTAAACTCGAAATCCTAAACTGAAACCAGAACCGATTTCCTAAACCTAAACCTAAACTCAATTCACCTAACCCAAACCTACACCTAATCCTTAACCTACAACCCCAACCTAAACCTAAACCTAAACTTCAAAACCTAAACCTAAACCTGATCCTAAATCCAAACCCAAATTCCGAAACCTAAACCCAAACTCAAATTCCTAAACCCTAACCTACACCTAAGCTTAAACCCATAACCCTAACCTAAACCTAAACCTAAACTTGAAATCTTAAAACTAAATATGATCCCAAACCCGAACCCGAATCCGAATCCCTAAACCCTAAACCTAAACCTAAACTTAATTCACTTAACCTAAACATACACTTATTCTTAAACCTAAAATCCTAACCTAAACCTAAACCTAAACTTGAAAACCTAAACCTAAACCCGATCCCGAATCCGAATTCATAAACCTAAACCTAAACATACACTTATTCTTAAACCTAAAATCCTAACCTAAACCTAAACCTAAACTTAAAAACCTAAACCTGATCCTGAACCCGAATTCCTAAACCTAAACCTAAACTCAATTCACTTAACCTAAACCTAAACCTATTCCTAACTCAATTCACCTAACCTAAACCTAAACCTAAATTCAATTCACTTAACCTAAACCTACACCTATTCCTAACTCAATTCACCTAACCAAAGCCTAAACCTAAACTTGAAAACCTAAACCTAAACCCGATCCCAAACCTAAATTCCTAAACCTAAACCTAAACTCAATTCACTTAATTTAAACGTAAACTGACTCTAATCTTTGCATTATAGATATGGATAAGAGTTGGATGCGAGCTAAGAATAGGTTTGGCCCGGAGTATAAACAAGGCGTTAAAGAGTTCATCGAATTTGTGCGATATCGGGCAGATTTAAGTAATAGGATTAGGTATCCATGCCAAAAATGCAAGAACATGGTTCATAAGACTTTAGACAAAGTAGACGATGATTTGTTCATAGTTGGGATTGACCAGGGTTACACTTGGTGGATCCATCATGGTGAAGACTTTCACCAAAGAGTTGAGGCTACTGAAGTCCTTGCTGACCCAATTGTGCCGGATGACAAGAATGAAGACATTGACAAAATGCAAGATATCATAGGTGATGTGTTAAAAGGAACAATTACGGATACTGATTTGCAGCGACAAGTAGTAGCCAGGAAATTCCTCCTACGAGTGATGTCGAATCAGAAAAGTTTAGTAGGTTGTTGATGGATACACAACGTCCACTCTATCCGGGGTGTGGAAACTTCTTCAAGTTGAATTTCCTAACAAGATTACTTCATTTGAAGAAAATAAATCGTTGGAGTAACAAATCGTTCGACATGTTACTTGGCTTGTTGAAAGAAGTATTACCGGATGATGAGACATTGCCTAAGCCTCATTATGAGGCAAAATCCTTAATGCGAGACTTGGGCCTCGGTTACATCCTCATACATGCATGTATAAATAATTGTGTGTTGTATTGGAAAAAATATGAAAATGTTGAAGAGTATCCAGAATGTGGAGAGTCTAGGTGGAAGTATGACGAAGCCAAGCGTAAGAAAATTTTGCAAAAGGTGTTAAGGTACTTTCCATTGAAACCCAGATTGCAAAGATTGTTTACGTCAAGCAAGACAGCTGAAGATATGAGGTGGCATAAGGAGAAACGCGTTCATGATGATAATACATTGAGGCACCCTGCTGACTCTGAAGCCTGGCAAAATTTTGACAAGTAATATGACTGGTTTGCAGAGGATTCTCGCAATGTTTGACTAGGTCTTGCAAGTGATGGTTTTAATCCATTTAGTAATATGAGTAGCTCATAAAGTATGTGGCTAGTGGTACTTATGCCCTACAATTTACCTCCTTGGTTGTGTATGAAGGAGTCATTTTTCATGATGTCATTGCTTATTCCTGGACCTAGGTCACCGGGGAATGACATTGATGTGTATTTGTGACTAGATGAGTTAAATGAGCTGTGGAGTCAAGGTGTCCAGACGTATGATACATTTGCAGGATAAAAATTTCAATTGCATGCGGTCTTGTGGACAATAAATGACTTGCCTGCGTATGAAATTTTTTTTAGGTGGAGCACGAAGGGAAAGTTGTCTTGTGCTACATGTAGTATTGAGACTTGTTCATTGTCATTGAAGCATGGTAAAAAAGTGTTATATGGGCCATCGCCGCTTCCTTTCGAGCGATCATAGTTGACGCAGGAAGACGATGATCTTTGATGGCAAACAAGATCATAGGCCACCACCGAAAGAACTATCTGGAGAAGATGTGATACAACAACTGAGTAACATTGGAGAAGTTATATTTGGTAAGGCACCACACTTGAAGAAGAAAAAATGTACAGTATTGGAGTATAACTAGAGGAAGAAGACCATTTTTTTAGTTGCCCTATTGGAGTGATCTGAAATTGTAACACAACTTGGATATCATGCATATTGAGAAGAATAGATGTGACAATGTCTTCGGAACATTGATGAACATAGAAAAGAAAACAAAAGACAGCTTTAAGGCTCGATTAGATCTACAAGCAATGGGTTTAAAGAAAGAGTTGCACTTGTAACCACATGAAAATTTATATACCATACCAGCAGCCTGCTATACATTGACAAAACTAGAGAAAAAGCATTTATGTGAATGGTTGAGATCGGTGAAGTTTTCCGATGGGTATACGTCGAATATCTCTCGGCACGTAAATATTACGAACTGTAAGGTAACAGGAATGAAAAATCATAACTGTCACATCCTTCTACAACGTCTACTACCAGTTGCGATTCGTGGATTCCTGAGCAAGGATATCAGTGCGATGTTGATTGAGTTGGAGATATTCTTTAAGGATTTGTGTTCGAAATCGTTGAATGTAGAGTTTATTAAACAACTGGAAAGGGACATTGTCGTAATCCTTTGCAAACTTGAAAGAATATTTCCACCTATATTTTTCGATGTCATGATACACCTAGCGATTCACTTACCGTACGAAGTGAAGCTTGCAGGCCCAGTACAATATCGTTGGATGTGTCTGATCGAAAGGTGATAGAACCTATTAAAAATTTTATTCATTCCATAAACTACATATATCCATGTTTTCATACATATAACGTAGTGGTTTTGTGTACAGATACCTTCACACACTAAAACAATATGTGAGGAATAAGGCATGTCCAAATGGATCCATTGCTGAAGCGTACATTGATAATGAGTGCCTGACATTTTACTCCATGTATCTTCGTGGCATAGAGACTAGATTCAACCGAGAAGATCAAAATGCCGATGAAGGGCAAGAGCATGAACAAGGATTCATATCTATATTCGCACATAACGTCCGTCCTTTAGGATCACCGACGTTTCAGGATATGGACCTTGGAGATCAAGCAAAGGCGCGGTGGTATGTGTTGCATAATTGTAAAAAAATAGAGTCGTACTTAGAGTAAGTCTTCACTCGATAATTGTATATCTACATACGATTATCTTAATATTTCTTGCTGATGACATGTCAATTATGTGTAGCGAACACATCAAGGAGATGAAGTCCCAATACCCTACAAATTATGATAGAATACATTAGGATCAGTTTCTAAAATGGTTCGCAAAACGTGTAAGATTAATTTATCATGTATCTCACCACACTTATAATTTTGTTGTATTGCACAATATTTAAACCTAATCTCAAATTCATAAACAATTATATTCTGTACGTGATAATAGATGAAGACGTTGCGCGCTCGCAACTCTGCGGATGCGTGTGATGCACTCTACTCACTGGCGTGTGGCCCTGATAGACGTGTATCTAGATATATAGGTTGTATTGTAAACGGGATTCAGTTCCACACTGAAGAGCATGAGAAGTATAGGACCATACAAAATAGTGGGGTGATTGTGAAGGGAACGCATGAAGAGGTAGAAATTAACTTTTGTGGCATTTTGACGGATATTATTGAGTTCAATTATTGCATGAGAAAGCAGGTGTACTTATTTAAATGCGATTAGTGGGACAAATGCGATTGGTGGGACATTGAAAATAAGAAGTTGGGAATACAGACTGACGACTATTTTATGAGCGTAAATTTATCTCGAAAGTGTTTAAGGACAGCCCATTTGTCATAGCCAGCCAAGCCGAACAAGTATTTTACCTCACTGACACCAAGTTAGGCGGCTCTTAGCACGTGGTGCAAAAAATAGGCGGCTCTTAGCGCGTGGTGCAAAAGATAAAGCCTAGAAACATATTTGACGTTCCCAAACTAGACATTGAAGATATCGAGGACGGGAAAAATGAAACGTCTAAGGTTGAACAAGTATATCAAGAAGACATGCCATCTTGAGATAGAGGGAATGATCCAAATATTGATATTGATGTGGTGAAATTGAATAAAGATGATGTGCCACCTGATCATGTTGATGCCTCAATCATACATGACATTGTTAGAGATGATAGTGCTTTCATTGATGACGACGTTGTAGACGATGAAGAAGAAATACTGATCAGTGATAGTGATAGTGAAGAAGAAAGAGTCCTAAGCGATAATGATACAGACGACGATTATTAAATGTACACAAGATTTACATGTCATTTTTCAATTCGAATAATTTGATTATTACATGTATATATGTTTTACAAGTCATGATTTATTCCTTGAATTGACTTGTTTATAATCTACATTTACAGTTGAGTCACTTTCTGATCATGTCCTCCTCAAACCAGAGCGTAGCAGAAGCACGCAACATACTTCATCAACTGTTGCAGATGGACTTTCCGGCCCTATCTTCTTCTGATAAGGCCAAAGAGATACCCGGTCTGGTCGATGAGTGTAGAGAAAAATATATCGACGATGACTCAGATGAAAGATTATACAATCTCAAAGAAATTCCGGACTTGATGGAGGAATATAACCGCGGGAAACTTCATATGAAAGATGCGACATTCTCACTTACACATTTGAATGGAGTCCCGAGATATTAAATTTCTCCTATTGTGACTGACATGTTGGCTGTAACAATGTCGAGTGCTTCATACAACTTGACATATACTTCTGCAGTGTACGATAACTTACGCAGGGAGTTCTTCAAATAGTTGATCCGAAGTTGTTTCGTATTACAATGAAATACATGTTTTTATTATAGAATGACAATGTGAAATAGAATTTCCAACTTTTACTAGAATATTTATGGTTTTATTATATTTTGCTTACATTATAATGTAATGGTCTAATCATATTTTAATCATCTCTTTAAGCACAAGCACAAATTCATTCTACCATGAACACTACTTGTATAACGTTTTAGTATATTCCACTTGGACTGTAAAGTTAATGTGTTTATTATATTGATGTTCATAAACTTGTATTAACATTTTTTAAATTTATAAGTTTGTATTTCGGACATATTCAGTCATGGCACCAGGTGGGAGATCAAGTCATTCGAGCACGAGATCTACCCCTTCCACCCGTGATGGGACGCAGACGCATCCACGTCGCATAGTGCATCACAGGCATCTGATCCTTCGGTTGAGCATACACCGAGCACTGCATGTAAGTCTAGACATATATTTATTTAGTGACTTCTGTTTATGTTGTTACTTACATATTTCTTTTGTGACAGCATCTTCAACCAGCCGATAAGGACGTGGACCCACGCGTGGGTTAGTTTTAGAGCGACTTACACGTGAGGGTAGGGTGACGGTAGAGTTCCCATAGGATTGCCTTAAATTTGTTGGGGACAATGCCAGGTTGTTTACATTTGAGGTCGATGCCTTATACCGATCTCTGATCCTCGCCACCACCCCCCTTGGACAGACGTGACAGATGATGTGCGGCAGCTCATCCGTCAGCGCCTTCAGGTAAATTTTAGTAAATTGAAATTTTCTTTTGTGAAAGTTCAATTACAATTAAGTAATTTTCTTAATAAGTTTATTGCCTTAATCTATTATTTACGAAACTATAGGATAAATTTGTCTTAGATTTGAGTGTTCCTTATAATTCTCACGCCGTCGACAACATGGTTAGGGAGCGGTTCAAGGAGTACCGAGGAGAGTTACACCAGCGGTGCAAGTGGTGCAGGATGCACGATGAAGCCGTACTGTCCGCACCATCGTACGTGACTATAAATGACTGGCGGATACTCTGCGAGACATTTTCATTTGAGGCTTTTCAAGTAATATTTACATATTTACGATATCTTAATGTAACAATCAAATTCGTAATTAATAACAATGTATTATGAATAATGTGTTCAGAAAAGGAGTAGAATAAATTCTGCGAACAGGGAAAAGTTACAAGTGACCCACATAGCTGGTTCAAAGTCATTTGTACGACATCGTTACGACATGGTAAGAAATTACTGATGATTATTAAGTTGATATATTATTTTCATGCGTTTATAATAAGTCTACTTTCCTTTTGATTGCGCAGCGAGATTCCGTCACCGGCCAGGAGCTTAAACCAGTAGACCTCTACAGAGAGACTCACTGTCGGCAGGCGACTGGATCTTGGGTTCATTCTGGAGCTAGTGAGCATTGGGTAAAAATTCTTACATTGTAAAAATTAATACCATTGATTTATAATAATGTCATTCATGTCATTCATTATGAAAATTCATATGTTTTCATTACAGGCGGCGATGGACACCATACGCAGTCAGCCCACTCCTGATGGGAGTTAGCAGAGTGAGCCAGAAATCCTGAATGAGGTGCTTGGCACCCATTCTAGATATGTGTGTGGCCATGGTGCCAAGCTCAAGGCACCCGCTAGAGCTGGCTCCAGCCAATCCGTCGCTGGTGAGAGCGCCCTACGCCGAGCTGATATCACAGAGAGAGGTTCAGCAGTTACGGGTCGTTGTCAATGAAATCAAAGAGCAGCTGGAGAGGCAGAGGGAGGAGCAAAGGCGTAGGGAGGAGGAGCAGGAGAAGCAATGGGAAGAGGAGGAGAGGCAACGGGAGGAGCAGGAGAGGAGGATCGAGGAGTTTCGGGTGGAGCATGAGCAACGGATGTAGGAGATGTTTCAGGCTCTCGTTGTGAGCTTTGGTACTGATGCCCCCCAACCTCTGCCTTCATCTTTGTGATTTTTTTTATTTTATGTATGAATGTTAAACTTATATGTATTTGTGCGTAGATGAATATGGGTTGTATGTGGATGTGGATAGGATTATTGTGTATGGATGGATGTGGTTTGTGTTTGTTTGGATGTAGTTTGTATTTGTTTGGATGGATGTGGATGTGAATAGGATGAAAATGTATTGTAACAGGCATATATCAGGAATTTTTTCCTGAATTTTGAAAACAAATGGAACCGGGAAGGAAAAGACTACTACCGACGAAATATTTCGTTGATAATAGGAGGATTAAATCTTATACCGATGAAATATTTAGTAGATAATAGAAGAACAAAAAGTTTTACCAACGGAATATTTCGTAGAAAAAGACTATTACCGATGAAATATTTCATTAGTAATAGTAGGATTAAATCTTATACCGACGAAATATTTAGTAGGTAATAGAAGAGGCAAATGTTTTACCGATAGAATATCTCGTAGGTAATAGGTTTTACCAATGAAATATTTCATAGGTAATAGATTTTACCGATGAAATATTTCATTGGTGAAACTTATACCGACAAAAGAGTTCGTCGGTAAAATCTGTGTTTACTAACAAAACACATGTTTTTTCCTACCAAAATTAAAATGTTTTGCCGACGATTTTAATCATCGATGTTTGTTTTATCGTTGCAGAGGAAGTGAACTTTCATCGGGAAAAGCCTTTAACCATGCTCTTTTTGCGACAATATTAGCGGCGACATATTTCGTCGGTAATAATAATTACCAATGAAATATTATCAAATACCGACGAATTATGTCATCGATAAAAGATCAATTTCTTGTAGTGCATGTGATGCTTCATTGGAGACGCCTAAGGTGCTAGGAGGTGGTGTAACCTCTACAAATGGTAAGAAATGGGTTTCCTAGAGGGATACACCTATTTGGGCTCCTAGGTGGTATTTAGATAGAGGATTTAACTATGATCAAGGTGTCTAAACTCTTAGGAATCAAGAGGAAAAGCTCATCCTCATTTTAACATTGAATGCCCTAAGATTGTGATGAATCACAAGGAGAATAACTTGTATGGGTTAGGATTAGAGCTCCTAATGATAGGCAATGGTGGTGGCTTCTAGATCCTCAAAATCTCCTCTCTTAGCAAAAAAATCGCATCTCCCGTATTTATAGAATTTCCTCTAACGGTATAAAAAAAAAAGGGCAGAAAACGACAGTTCCAATCAATCGAAATATTAGTCCAGTGAATCATCGGGTTGCTGGACAATATCTTTAATCGATCGGATAGTGCTCCGATCGATTGAAAAATGATTTTTTTTCGATCAATCGGAAAATCAATTCCGATTGATCGGAGTCCGATCGGAAATTGTTGTTTGGGCAGTTTTCTTTACAGCAACTTCCACCTCTTAAATTAGTCTAATTTATTATGTTTTTCAAGGTGTTCTAAGACTAATGATGATGACTAAAGATATTCCTAGTTAGTCCAAGTCATCTAAGAGGTTTTGGGTGTTTCGGTCCAAAGGTTTAAGGTTACCAAGGCATCTCATTTACCTGTTCTTCTTCCTTAATGCTTCTTATCCACTTGAATCTTCGGTCTTCAGCTTGCCAAGGCTTAACCGACATTATAACACATGGACTCACGTGATTGATAAATACAGTACATTAGTATGCCACAGAAAAGTGCACTAACAAATATATTCCATCATAACTAACTTTTCTTCAACCAATTCTCGGATATAATGATATCGAATGTCAATGCGTTTTGTCCGAAAATGTTGAATGAGATTTTTGGATATATTAATTGCAATGGTGTTATCACAATATAGGTACATGGTATCGTATGTTATCCCATAATCAGCTAACATTCTTTTCATCCACATAAGCTGTCTACATGCACTTCTTGCAGCGATGTATTCAATTTCTACAGTTGATAGAGAAACTGAATTTTGTTTTCTACTCATCCACGAGACAAGACAATTACCAATATAAAAATATGCACCACTTATTGATTTCCTGTCATCAACATTACCAGCCTAATCAGCATTAGAATATCCTGCTAATTGAGATGAAGTATCACATGGATACCATAGTTCAAAATTAGTTGAATTAGCAACATATCGAAGTATGTGTTTCACAGCAGTTAAATGTGATTTTTTAAAATCAGATTGATATCTAGCACACATACCTACACTCAATGCAATATCAGGTCTACTAGCAGTTAAGTATAGTAAGCTACCAATCATACTTTTATATAAGTGAGAATCTACACTCTTACAAAGTTTATCTTTTAATAATTGCAGTGTAGTGCTTATTGGAGAATCATAATTTCTTCCATTATCTAAACCAAATTTCTTAATTAAGCTTTGAGCATACTTGGTTTGAGATAGAAAGATACATTCTTTCAACTATTTGACTTGAAATCCAAGAAAGTGAGCTAGTTCACTAACCATACTCATTTTAAATTCAGACTTCATCAATTATACTAACTTGAAAGACAGATTAGTAGAAGTTAATCCATATATAATATCATCCACATATATTTGTATAATCAAAATATCATTGTTTGAATGTTTGACAAATAGGGTTTTATAAACACTTCCCATTTGAAAATCATGGTTAATCAGAAATTTGGTCAATTTATCATACCATGCTCTTGGTGCTTGTTTTAGACCATAAAAAGTTTTCTTAAGTCGAAATACATGATTTGGAAGTTTTGGATCTTCAAATCCTTTGGATTGTTCGACATACACTTCCTCATGTAAATGACCATTAAGAAAAGCACTTTTCACATCCATTTAATAAATTTTAAAATGTTTAAAACAAGCAATGGATATGAACAGTCTTATGGATTCAAGGCGAGCAACTGGTGCAAAGGTTTCATCATAATCTATACCCTCAATTTGAGTGTACCCTTGTGCAACCAATCGATCCTTGTTCTTAAAAATAATTTCAAGTTCATCTGATTTATTTTTGAAAATCTACTTAGTTCCAACTACATTCTTATTAGATGGACGTGGAATAAGATACCATACATCATTTTGAACAAATTGATTCAACTCATCTTGCATGGTTAACATCCAATTTTTATCAGTTAGAGCTTCATTTACGTTGAACGGTTCTATTTATGATATAAAGCATACTTGACTACAAATCCCTTCTATCTGACTCTGAGTTCATACACCAATAAGTGGATCACCCAGAATTTGAGTTTATGGATGGTCTCTTACCGATCGGAGTTTGTTCGCTTCCCCAAGTGTAGGGTTGCGATGTAGTAATAATCTCGGTAAGACCGAGGTCAATCCACAGGGACTTATGTAAGAATCCACAAAACACTTTCAATAGTTCTACTAAAGAGCTAACAAACAGATTTGATGTAAATATAATGTTGAATTAAACTGAGGGTAATTAGTCAATAAAAAGCACTAGGGGTTCAAGGGTCCACTTGTAGCAATCCTTGATGCTCAATCCATTGTATTTTCTCACTTTCTCAACTAGAATCGAAATTAAGTTCTATCTAGTCGGATGATAGATCAGTTAAACCAAACAATCTGTCATATGTAAGATCCATGTATATGATTCACTCAATGCAAGGTAGGACGAGCATACTCAATTGCATAGGTCAGTTCCAATTCCAATAGGCTAAGATCACAATCATAACCATCATTAAATCCTGTCACAAGACAAAACTAGATCGTGATTTGAACTTAATTCAAATCACATACACAGTGTCACATACTTCAGAATTTCCAAAAAAGTAGACTTTTGGTAAGAAGTTCCCACATGAAGATCATAAATCTAGAGCGTATTCCAATTCCTCAGATCATATAGGTCTAGAATAGTTCACAACAATTAAGAACTCAAGCAATTCTTCCAAACATCCATGAGTCATCATAAGACTAAGAAAAACTACTTAGTACTTGAATTAAACTTCAAACCCATTGTTCTTCAATAGAATTCCAACTTGAAACCAAATCAAACGAATTGAAACATCTCAGATTCACTACAAGCTTCACCTCTTAGCCCTAGCTAAGAGGTTTAGCCATTCATGATCCAAGGAAGCATGAAAACAACTAAAAAAACATAAAAACTAGAAAGCAAACTAGGAGTTGTAGAACTCTGAAATTGACTTCCACCGTCTCCCGCCATGCTCAATCCCTTCTAAGATGCCCTAGGAACGATCCCTAGGTATCCTTTTATAGTGGGGAAGCTTCGCTGCGTCGGAATCATCCAGAAGATGCGTAAGGATATGCAATACGCAGAGAAATCCGGAGCTTGTAGAACACGCACCATTACGCAGACGACCAGTCGCACGACCGGTCTGAGCTTCTAGACAACCGGTCGCACGACCGGTCTCAAAAGCGTAAAAAATGTCCAAAGAGTTTTGGCAATTTCAGAGTCCGGGATTTTAATTCAAGGACCGTCTCACGACCGGTCTGAGCAATGGACGACCGGTCGCACGACCGGTCGTGAATGGTCCAGTGAGTTTTGGTTGCAGGGCTCCCCTGTTAAATGATCGGACCGGTCGGATGACCGGTCTTGGACACATTCTCGTGTTTTCTTTCTTCTTTTCTCTATCTTCTTTCTTTCATCCTTTGATGCTTAGTCCTTTGATCTTCTTTGCTTGTAAATGGCGTCTTTAAGTCTCCAATTGATGAATCCTCTCTCTCATCCCTACAATCACAAATCCATGCATTAGATTAGTCTATAAATCATGAAAACCTTGCATAATGAGTGATGAATTGGGGTTAGAATATGCACAATTAAGAGCTCAACACACCCCCCCAACCAGCATTTTGCTAGTCCCGAGCAAAACATGCATGAAACCAATTCCATTCTTCAAAACCCAACTCTCCTTCAGAAACTATTCTTCTATACATCCTAAGCCATACAAGTGTAAGAATCAGAAAAATTAGGTGATAGAGGTTGAAACCGTAAACTCTCACGACATAATAAGTGTCCATATGAAATTCCTGCCGATTGGTTGATAAATAGAAGAACTTGAACAAATTCACCCTAGTGTGCATAGTGAAAATTCATCTCATGAGTTTCTAGGATTATCTTCTTCATAGATCAACTAGACTATAGATTTCAAGGTATATAGAGCAATAATAAGCCAATGATAGGAATTTGCCTTACTGTCCTTCCGACGGCTTTCACACTACGTCCCATTTTCGGCTTTGGTTATGGGTAGACCATCCCCCGGTTGGTAATAGGTAGCCCTAATCGAAATTTTTCACCATTTTTCCATCATTCCCAATTTCATACTTCCTTTTCCTTTTTCTTTTACATTAGATAGGATTTTTAGAAATCCATATCTTTCGTTATTTTCCCATGGACAAGGATGGACAAATTACCCTGGCTTGGGTTCTCAACACCTTAAAGCAAAGTCTAACTAATCCATAAATCACATAATCCTTTCAACCTATGAAAATCGTGTAATGTGAACTAGGTGTAAGAGTGTTCAAATTTTCTATCAATCACATAAATAGGGGAATTCACATATAAAACCATTATGTTAAGAGAAGTTCAAGACTTACAACATCATACACTTCGTATCTCCTCCTCTTATGCTCGTATCTTCTCGAATGCATAGCAATAAGGTTTTCTAAAAGAGTTTTGAAATTTTAGAAAATTCGAAAAAATTTCTACATAATTGCTCGAGATGTTACAAAACACTAGATTCATCCTAGTGATCCTATACCCCCCAACGAAATCTTGCATTGCCCTCAATGTAAAAGATGATTAATGAGCAAAACATGAGAGCAATTCTAAAAATAAAAGGGAGTGAGGAATGATAATACCTGAGATAATGAAAAATGGAATTCTACCTCCTTCTAACAAACCTAAGAAAAAGTAAACAAAAGCAACAAAATCCTAATCCTAACTACTCTATACCTCCATCAGACTAGGAGATCAATCATCCTGATACACAGGATCAGTCAGAGGTATGGACATACCTTCTGAAGAAAACTTCTCAAAGAATGACTTTAATCGCTGACCATTCGCCTTAAAGATGATGTCATTCCTTGGATTTAACAACTCGACGGTCCCATATGGGTAGACAGTTTGCACAATGTAGGGATCGGTCCATCGAGATCTCAATTTCCCCAGAAATAAATGTAGGCGAGAATTATACAAAAGGACCTTTTGATTAATCGTGAATGTCTTACGAAGAATGTTCTTATCATGGAACACCTTCGTCTTGTCCTTGTAAATTCTCGCATTTTCATAAGCTTCATTCCGAAGTTCCGCAAGTTCATTCAATTGTAGTTTGCGCAACGAGCTTGCTTTGTCAGAATCAAAATTCATCTTCTTTATTGCCCAATACGCCCTATGTTCCAACTCCACAGGCAAGTGACAAGCCTTCCCATAGTCAAGTCTATAGGGAGACATTCCAATAGGGGTCTTAAATGCGGTACGGTAAGCCCAAAGCGCATCGGTAAGTCGAAACGACCAATCCTTGCGATCGGGGTTCACTGTTTTCTCCAAAATATGTTTAATCTCCCTATTGGATATCTCAGCTTGTCCACTTGTTTGTGGGTGATAGGAAGTGCTCACTTTGTGATTGACGCCATATTTCTTCATTAAGGTTTCAAATGGGCAATTACAAAAGTGAGACCCTCCATCACTAATGATGACTCGAGGTGTTCCAAATCGGGAAAGAATATTCTCTTTTAAGAAATGAATGACTATTTTATGGTCATTATTCCAGCATGGGATCGCCTTGACCCATTTGGACACATAGTCAATTGCAAGCAAGATGTATACGTTTCCAAAAGAAGATGGGAATGGACCCATGAAATCGATGCCCCAACAATAAAAAATTTTGATTATTAAGATGGGATTGAGTGGCATCATATTTCTATGGGAGATTCCTCCCAATTTCTGACAAGGTTCACATGTTTTGCAAAACTCGTGTGTGTCCTTGAACATAGTGGGCCAATAAAACCCACATTGCAGAATTTTGGCTGTGGTCTTTTTAGCCGAAAAGTGGCCACCACACGCCTGAGAATGACAAAAGGAGATGATACTTTGTTGATCATCATCTAGCACACATCTGGGACAATACTTGAATAAGTATGGGTCACCCCATAGAAATTTTCACACCTCATTGAAGAACTTATCCTTATCTTGCTTTTTCCAATGTGTAGGAATCGTACCTGTAGCAAGATAGTTAGTAATGTCCGCATACCATGGCAATTGGGAGACTTTAAAGAGTTGTTCATCAGGGAACATGTCATTAATCACGGTTGTTTCATGGGAATTAGCGAGAACAAGTCGAAAGAGATGGTCAGCCACTACATGTTCTACTTCTTTCTTATCACGTATCTCTATGTCAAATTCCTGGAGTAGAAAGATCCATCTTAACAACCGTGGTTTAGCATCCTTCTTAGAGAGAAGGTACTTAAGCACGGCATGGTCAGTGAATATGATGATCTTGGATCCAATCAAGTAGGACCTAAACTTGTCCAAAGCAAAAACTACGGCTAAAAGTTCTTTTTCTGTAGTAGTGTAGTTTGCTTGGGCCGAGTTTAAGGTTCTACTTGCATAGTAGATAACACATGGCTTCTTCTCTTTTCTTTGGCCTAGCACGGCCCCAATAGCATAGTCGCTTGCATCGCACATAATTTCAAAAGGAAGGCTCCAATCAAGTGGTTGCATTATGGGAGCACATGTCAACATACCTTTAAGTGTGATAAAGGCATTTTGACAATCTTCATTCCACTCGAATGAATTCTCCTTTTGAAGTAGGTTACATAAAGGGCGAGAGGGTGAACTAAAGTCCTTTATGAACCTTCTACAAAATCCTGCGTGTCCCAGAGAGGACCGTACATCTCATATGCTCTTAGGCGGTGGCAGGTTAGAGATAAGATCGATTTTCGCTTTATCCACCTCGATTCCGTTTTGTGAAACGATGTGACCAAGTACAATTCCCTTTTGAAGCATGAAGTGACATTTCTCTCAATTTAACACAAGGTTCTTCTCTTCACATCTTTTCAACACAGATTTTAAGTGCACAAGGCACTCATCAAAGCTACAGCCAAATACTAAGAAATCATCCATGAAGACTTCGAGAATTGTCCTCACCATATCAAAAAAGATACTCATCATACAACGCTGAAATGTGGCAGGGGCATTACATAGTCCAAACGGCATCCGTCGATAGGCGAAAGTGCCAAATGGACATGTGAATGTAGTTTTTTCTTGGTCTTCAAGGGTGATCTCTATTTGGTTGTACCCTGAATAGCCATCAAGGAAGCAAAAATGGGAATGACCCACCAACCTTTCTAAAATTTGATCAACAAATGGTAGGAGGAAGTGGTCTTTCCTCATGACAGTGTTTAGCTTCCTGTAGCCAATGCACATTCTCCAACCAGTAGTGACTCTGGTTGGTATGAGTTGATTATTGGCATTGGCTTTGATGGTTATTCCAGATTTCTTAGGCACCACTTGAGTTGGGCTCACCCATTGACTATCGGATATTGGGTAAATAATACCCACATCCAATAGTTTCACCACTTCGGCCTTAACCACATCCTTCATGTTTGGGTTGAGTCGTCTTTGTGGTTGCCTAGATGTCTTTGCATTCTCCTCAAGGTGTATGCGATGAGTACAAATTAGTGGGTCTATGCCTTTGAGATCCGCAATCGACCATCCAATGGCACTCTTATGCTCTAGTAGAGTGGCAATTAGCCTACTCTCTTGCTCCTCATCCAAGTGGGAAGAAATCACCACTGGATATGTCTCATCTTGACCTAAGTATACATATTTCAGCTCACTTGGTAATGGTTTTAGGTCGAGTGTTGGTGCCTTGATATTGGATGGGAGGGGCTTGTTCTCGTTTACCGGTAAAGGCTCAAATAGGGCCCTCCATCTTTTGTTATCAAGTACTGGCATCACATCTAACATGGCATCCATCTCTCGTATTGTGTCATCATTTATCTCATGAGAGTGGGCCACACATGCTTCCAAAGGGTCGGAATATAATGACAAGGGGAATGTATCTTCCACGAATGATTCAATCATATTTATCTCGTGAATCTCATCATCAACCTCTCGTGGTTGTTTACATATATCAAATATATTCAGCTCAAGAGTCATATTTTCAAAGGACATTTGTACAAGCCCGTTTCTACAATTGATAATTGCATTAGAAGTAGCTAGAAAGGGCGGCCAAGTATGACTGGAATTTGAGCATCGGTACCTATCACGGGATGTGTATCCAAGACAATAAAGACTACTGGGTAGTAGAATTTATCAACTTGGAGTAAAACATCCTCAATCACTCCTCTCGGTATACAAATGGATCTATCAGCAAGTTGGAGTGTGGTTTTAGTGGGTTTTAATTCACCGAACCCAAGTTGTTCATAAACCGAGTACGGAATAAGGTTCACACTTGCCCCTAAATCGAGTAAAGCTTGTTTAATCCGATAGTCTCCTATGATGCATGAGATGGTTGGACTACCCGGATCCTTGTATTTTTGGGGCACCTCTTGTTTGATAATAGCGCTCAAATTCTCAGTCAAAAGTACTTTGTTGTGAACATTGTGTTTCCTTTTGACTGTGCACAATTCCTTTAGAAATTTGGCATAGGATGGTATTTGCTTTATGGCATCCAACAATGGAATATTGATCTTCACCTACTTGAAAACCTCTAAAATTTCTAGGTTTTTGTCTAAAGGTTTGGGTAAAATCAACCTTTGGGGAAACGGGGCAACCGTCTTGTATTGCTTTCCAGTTCTTTCTCTTGTGGAGTGTTGTTTGAGCTATCATTCTCTTTGGAATTTTTCGGATCCTTAGGCTTTTGGGCCTTCACCGGATTAGATTTATCAACTATTTTCCCACTTCTCAAAGTGGTGATAGCTTGAACATGCTCCGTATGTTGGGAGGATGAGCTTGTGTCTTGTATCTCAAATTGGGTTCTTGGGTTAGGAAGAGGTTGGGCAGGAAGTGTGCCTTTCTCCCTAACACTGTGGTGAGATTCAACTCTAGCCATTAAAGTTTTCAAGTCATTGATGGCTTAAGTTGAACTTTGATCAAATTTCAATTGCTCTTGCATGAACCCATCTATTTTCAGAGAATTAGTCTTGTTATACTTAGCTTGAACCGATACGAATGCACCCAACATCTCCTCTAGCGTAGCTTTTGGTGTAATGACTAGGGATGGACCTAGTAAAGGTTGAGCTTGTGGGATATTGTTTGCATTCGCAGTGGGTCCATTCCTCCAACTGAAGTTGGGATGGTTCTTCCAATTAGAATTAAACATGTTTGAGTTTAGAGCACCAAATTGCCGTTGATAACTGTTTATGACATTTGATTGTTCTTGTAAGATGTCTTGAACCGCTGAAATTGTGGGACAATCTTGTGTTGTATGTTGATTTCCGGCACAAATTCCACAAACAGTTTCAACGTCATTAGAGTTGATCGTCTCTCCTTTCTTCAATTCCATGGCCTCGACTTTTCTTGTGAGGCTAGCCACACGTGCACTTATGCTATCTTCTTCTGATAGGACATAAATTCCTCTTTTTTTTCTTTTGTTGGCTAGTCTTGGAATTTGTTGGTTTAGATGTATCCCAAGACTGTGCATTCTCAGCCAATTCCTCCAAATAGTCCCATGCTTCATCGGCTTCCTTATTCATGAACTCCCTATTACACATCATCTCTACGAATTGGCGTATGGGTGAAGTCAGTCCTTTATAGAAAAAGCTTATAACCCACCAAATTTCATAGCCATGATGTGGGCATGCATTTAATAAGTCCTTGAACCTCTCCCAACATAGGAAGAAGGTCTCATCTTCCTTTTGGGCAAAGTTCATGATAAGGCGCCTCAATATGTTCGTTTTGTGAGTAGGGAAGAATTTTTTAATGAACTTCCTATGCATATCAGCCCATGTACCAATTGATCTTGGCCTTAATGCATGAAGCCAACCTTTAACTTTATCTTTAAGAGTAAAAGGAAATAATTTAAGCCTCACCACATCATCGGTTACGTTTGCAAAGTGCATGGTGGTTATTACCTGATCAAATTCTTTAAGGTGTTGATAAGCACTTTCACTGTCTAATCCATGGAATCTTGGGAGGAGTTGGATTACTCCTGGTTTCAAATCTACATTCCCTGCATTTTATGGAAAAACTATGCATGAGGGAGTGCTCGCTCTTGTTGGTTGCAAGTAATCACGTAATGTTCTTGGTCGGGGAACATTCTCGACTACATTCTCTCCCGTTTCGGTTTGGTTTTGGCCCAGATTTTGATTGGCCATCGGATTGGGTTGATTTACAGCCATATTTTCAGACAAAATTGGAGAATTTAGATGTCTCCTAGCACGTGGTTCTTTGTCAATTCCTTCTACTATTCCCCCTTCACTAATGAGTCGGTTATTAGAATCCTTAGCCAAATGTGGCATGCAAATCCTAAAAGAATGAAACAAAAAGAATTCTTCCTTCCTTCCGTTACTTCTCTCTAAGACCGAAGTACAAGGTGTCTTCCAATGGCTGAGCCAGATGCAAGGATAGAGACTGATTTCTCCTGGTCAATAGGGGTTCAGAGAACTCCCTACCCACTCTTTGAATCTTTTGAGAAAAGTGCAGAAAAAGAAGAAAAATGAGTAGAGGTGAGAAGAGAAATCTCTGAGCACAAGGTGATCCAAGACGGCAGTGCTGACCAATAGGAATCAAGGCAGCACAAGGCCAACCTATTAGAGATCCAAAAAGGAGTATCCACCCACTCTACAAGAGATGAATATGGTAGGAATGAATAGGAGAAGAAGAAGAGTAAGGTTAAAAAGATAGAACCTGATTTGAGACTTTATGATTAACTTCTTCTTTAGCTTCCTAGAAATCCCTGCAAAAGAAAAAAATCAAAATTAACAAACTAAGTTAGCACTAGAATCCTAAAAATCCTAAATAGAAACTATTTTCAGAAATTTTGTGAAAAACCATCAAAGTCCCCGGCAGCGGCGCCAAAAACTTGTTCGCTTCCCCAAGTGCATGGTTGCGATGTAGTAATAATCTCGGTAAGACCGAAGTTGATCCACAGGGACTTATGTAGGAATCCACAAAACACTTCCAATAGTTCTACTAAAGAGCTAACAAACAGATTTGATGTAAATAGTAATGTTGAATTAAACTGAGGGTAATTAATCAATAAAAAGCATTAGGGGTTCAAGGGTCCACTTGTAGCAATCCTTGATGCTCAATCCGCTGTGGTTTCTCACTTTCTCAACTAGAATTGAAATTAAGTTCTACCTAGTTGGATGATAGAGCAGTTAAACCAAACAATCTGTCATATGTAAGATCCATGTATATGATTCACTCAATGCAAGCTAGGACGAGCATACTCAATTGCATAGGTCAGTCCCAATTCCAATAGGCTAAGATCACAATCATAACCATCATTAAATCCTATCACAAGACAAAACTAGATCATGATTTGAACTTAATTCAAATCACATACACAGTCTCACATACTTCAGAATTTCCAAAAAAGTAGACTTTTGGTAAGAAGTTCCCACATGAAGATCATAAATCTAGAGCGTATTCCGATTCCTCAGATCATACAGGTCTAGAATAGTTCACAACAATTAAAAACTCAAGCAATTCTTCCAAACATCCATGAGTCATCATAAGACTAAGAAAAACTACTTAGTACTTGAATTAAACTTCAAACCATTGTTCTTCAATAGAATTCCAACTTAAAACCAAATCAAACGAATTGAAACATCTCAGATTCACTACAAGCTTTACCTCTTAGACCTAGTTAAGAGGTTTAGCCGTTCATGATCCAAGGAAGCATGAAAACAACTAAAAAAAATATAAAAACTAGAAAGCAAACTAGGAGGAGTTGTAGAACTCCGAAATCAACTTCCACCGTCTCCCACCGTGCTCAATCCCTTCTAAGATGCCCTAGGAATGATCCCTAGGTGTCCTTTTATAATGGGGAAGCTTCGTTGCGTCGGAATCATCCAGAAGATGTGTAAGGATACGCAATGCGCAGAGAAATCCGGAGCTTGTACAACACGCACCATTACGCAGACGACCGATCGCACGACCGGTCTGAGCTCCTGGACGACCAGTCGCACGACCGGTCTCAAAAGCGTAAAAATCGTCCAGAGAGTTTTGGCAATTTCAAAGTTCAGGATTTTAATTCAAGGACCAGTCGCACGACCGGTCTGAGCAATGGATGACCGGTAGTGAATGGTCCAGTGAGTTTTGGCTGCAGGGCTCCCCTGTTAAATGATCGGACCGGTCGGACGACCGGTCCTGGCTATGAACGACCGGTCTTGGACACATTCTGGTGTTTTCTTTCTTCTTTTCTCTGACTTCTTTCTTTCATCCTTTGATGTTAAGTCCTTTGATCTTCTTTACTTGTAAATGGCGTCTTTAAGTCTCCAATTGATGAATCCTCTCTCTTATCGCTACAATCACAAATCCATACATTAGATTAGTCTATAAATCATGAAAACCTTGCATAATTAGTGATGAATTGGGGTTAGAATATGCACAATTAAGAGCTCAACAGAGTTCAACTTCATTTGGATCAGATGGTGATATTTCTATATCATCATCATCTTTAGAAGCGCTGGAGTTTTGATCTTGGTCGTTAATGACCACATTTATGGATTCTTGAATGACTCTAGTTCTTTTATTTAGAACTCGATATGTACGACTGTTTGTAGCATACCCTAGAAAAATGCTTTCATCACTTTTAACATCAAACTTTCCAACATTTTTTCGGTCACGTAAAATGTAACACAAGCTTTCAAATATTCAAAAATGTTTTACCGATGGTTTCTTATATAACCATATTTCATAGTGTCTTATTCTTACCTGCTCTAACATACACACGATTAACAATATAACAAGGAGTATTCACAGCTTCAGCTCAAAACCTCTTTGGTATATTCTTACTATTTAGTAAAACATTTGCCATCTCTTGTAGAACTCTATTCTTTATCTCAGTAACTCCATTTTGCGGAGGTGTTTTAAGAGCTGAAAACACATGTAAAATACCATAATCTTCATAGTACTTCTGAAAATTGTTATTTTCAAATTCAGTTCCATGATCACTTCTGATTCTATTGACAAAATTATTTTTCAATCTGAATTTGTTTGATGATCTTTTTGGCTTCATCAAATGTTTCAGACTTTTTTCTTAGAAAAGCTACCTAAGAGAATCGAGTAAAGTCATCAACTATAACTAAGAAGTACCTTTTACCACCCTTACTCTCTGTCACGCCCCAAACCCGGGGACCGGGCTCACTAAATTCCTGATCGCCGACCTTGGTGCCAACAGCCTCCGTAGTACCCCATTCTCGGCTCCTAGCTCTCATGTGCCAGGTTCCGATCCTGGGATCCTACCAGGAGGATTTTCAGGGTAAATTTTTTTTTTGCACAGGAGCATAAACAAAACCATAAAACATCATCAAATATCCACTAATAAGTTTGTTGAGTACAGTGCTGGAAAGGGAAATACAACATGAATCAGAAGTCCAAAATAGCAGGTACATAAACCGCGCTCAACGCTCCTGATAGGCTCTAGTACCTGCAGTGTAAACAAACGCGCATGAGCTTCCTATGAAGCCCAGTAGAGTGCGTGTGTGCGCGTGTGATGCATATGACAAGTATACAGATATCAGAGTAAGCGAAAGTAGTAGAGGGTTAAGTTACTAAGTTCATGAATGCTGTCATCCATCCCAAGGCTATGCAATGCAAGGGCCTACATGGCCGAGTGTTACATGCTAGAGATGCAATGCAAACATGGCAATCCTCAACTGATCCACATATCAAATAGTTCTCATCTGGGACATCACCGGGGTCTAGTATACTCTAATATTGGCCGCCGCACATCACGCGCATAACCAAGCGAGTAGAAAAGACCTCACTATCTGCCTCGTCAGTGGTATGCCAATGCCCACCCGGCTCGCCGATAGCGGACCCATTCCATGAGCTGGTCAGACTCGACCTAACTTACAGCCCACTTCACCCGGGCGGATAAGGTCACACCCCTTTCCAACCGACCTCGACACAGTGGGAGACGCGGCCTACTGGTATTTGGCACACGGGCGCTCATGTTATCCACTTGGTCTCGACGCTGGAGCATCCTACTGGTACCACAGGGTTTAGGGACTTTCACCCAAGGACATCCATAGCGCCCACGTACTAGAACAAGTTTCCGGTGTCCAATACTGCCAACCACGATGTGACTATGGTGGCCACTACCCTGATACTGCTAGGGTGTGAAAGCGATCGTGACATATATAATGCGAAATGCATGAGTCATACAATCCAAGTCATGCACCAAACTTACGCATACTGCGCAATCATGTGGGGGCGACCCTGTCTCGCACGGGTCCCCTAAGTATAACAAGCCAACTAGCATATGCTATGGTTAATCATGATCCATAACAGGCATACAAATGATGTGTATGGGCATATGAATGAGCATGGTATTCATTATACTAATCATGTTATCAGTGTGACATATTAAGCTAATCATACTAGCATGTTACCAACATATCATGTAACATTGGCCTTAAAAGGCCCAATATATATATAGAGAGTGGGACCCGGACTGTGGGTCCCATTGGAAATGTAAAGGTCTTCGTGGCATAGCCTACTTGAGACCACATCGGCCCCATACTTGGGCCTGCACATACAAGGTAGGTCGACAAAATGTACGTACGGCATGGATAAATCATATATACTAAAGAAGGAATCATGATGGGCATCAATGACCACTATTCCCTACGGGTGTGGTCCATCTAACATCTGAATTTGCCTCATTGTTGGGGCCGTATCTAAAATAATATGGAAAAATAGATAGGCAGCATGAATAGAACAGATACATCATGGTGAAGCTAATCAACACATCACGTTGGGGCCCATAGGGTGGGCCACCTGCTGGGCAACGTGGTACCCATCTAGTCCCAATAAGTTTTGAATCAAACAGATATTTGTGTTTTCTCCTTCATCCATATCCATGTGATCTTATGAACAGATTGGATGGCAAAATAAACATCACTGTAGAACCTAGAAAGGTTTCAATGTTGGAAATCATTATCCCCACTATAGCATGGTCCACTTGACATTAGGATATGCTTAAATTTTTAGGCCCAGCCACTTATGAATAGGTTGGGTAACAAATAAACATCACTGCAAAACGGAGGAGCTTTCAACGGTGGAGATCATCACTCCCACTGTTGCCCCGTGGCATGGCCCACTAACCGTTTGGATATGCATAAAATTTGGGCTCAGCCACTAAAAAAATGAGCTTGGAAAAACATATGGAAGGAATGGCTAAGGCACATACATTCTAGGTGGGCCCAGCGAATGGGGCCCATAGAGATGCCTTGTGGGCTGCTGGGCAGCAGCGTCCCCTGGACGCTGCCTGTCCAGCGGCAGTGCCCCTTTTTTCTTTTATTTATTTATCATTATTATTATTTTTTAACTAGTGGGGCCCACAGGAGTTTCTGATCAAGCTGACATTATTGTTTTCCCTCCTCCCCTGCCTGTGTGAACTTATGAACAGGTTGGATCTCAAATAAACATCATGGTGGGCCATGAGAAGGTTTCAACGGTAGGGCCACTGTCCCTACTGTTTTCTGTGGTGGGGCCCCCTCGAGACTTGGATCTGGCTCATTCTTGGGGTCGTGCCCTAAAATGATCTCCCCAACTGGATGGATGGTGTGGATACGGCACATGCATCATGGTGGGACCCACAACTGGGCCACCAGCTGTCAGCACGAGCCAGCGTCCGGAGACGCTGGTACGCCCAGCGCCCGGACGCTGCCTCTTTCTCTTTTCTTTCTTTCTTTTTTTTTTTTATTGCACTCATATCATGTGGGGTCCACATGGGACTGATCCACTCCGTTCATCAGGTTCCTCATCTCATGGGGGACCCAACAAGCCCCATATTGGATATGAAAATCAATTTAGAAACGCTAAGGTGGGCCAAGAGATTTCTGACAGTAGGAATCATTGTTCCCACTGTTTCATGCGGTGCGGTCCACTTAAGATTTGGATCGGGTTCATCCTTGGGCCCTGGCCCTAAAATGATATGGGAAAACAAGTGGACGGCGTGGATGGAACACAAACATCAAGGTGGGTCCCACGAGTGGGGACCCCAGCCACCGTCCAAGGTGACGCTGGACGTTCCAGCGTCAAACGTCCAGACGCTGGATGTCCAGAGTCCTTTTTCTTTTTCTTTTTTTTTCTCTCTTTTTTTCTTATTTCAAGTGGGGCCCACTTATGGACAATCCACCCCCTCCATCATGTTCCCCAGCTCATTGGGGTTCTAACAAGCCCAATATTGGGCAGGTAATATGGTCCACAAACATCACGGTGGGCCCAAGAAGCCTTGGCAGTCGTTTCCACTGTTTTCTATGGTGTGGTCCACCTGAGATCTGGATCTTCTTCATTTTTGGCGCCCAGCCATAAAATGGGATGGAGAAACAGCTAGACGGCGTGGATTAGGTGCATACATCAAGGTGGGTCCCACGAGTGGGGGCCTGTTCCACGTCCAACCGGCTGCCCATGCTGGGCAGCAGCGTCCAGAGGACGCTGGCTGTCCAGTGGGTTGTCTCTCTCTCCTTTTTTTTTAATTATTATTATTATTATTATTATTATTATTATTATTATTACAAAGTGGGGCCCATTCATGGATGATCCAATTCATCCATCAGGTTGTCCACCACCAAGTGGGCCCAAAAGAAAAGGAAAAATGAAAGGAAAGAAGAAAATGGGGGATTTATGTACCCCTTGCACTCACCTCAAATAATGGACGGTTGGATTGAATCGGTTTGATGATCGGACGATCCGGATAATGGTTGGGGCCCTCCAAGCAAGGATCTACACCCTCAATCTCCCTAATCTCTCTCTATTTTTCTCAAATCTTCCTCTTCTCTCAAATCTTTCTCTTTCTCTCTCCTTCTCTCAAATCTCTTTCTCTCTTTCTCTCTCCTCTCTCTCTCTTGCAAATATGGGATGTGAGGAAGCCTCCTCCCCCCCTACGTATGGTATTGTATGGGGGGAGAGAGAGAGAAGCAATCATGGGTGATGATGGGTAGCATGGGAGAGAGGGATGGGGGGTATGGTGTGAGGGTTGACTTTGGAGGAGAGAGAGGGATGGGGGGTATGGGGTGTGTAGGCTAGGGTAATGATAGGGGTATGGGTGTGTAGAGTAGGGGCATAGGTTTGATTGATGTGACATGGTCTTGGAATTTGTGCAAGTGGGGCCCACGACACACGCACATTGTGCGGCCCACCTCGGATTACGCAATCGATCATAACTTTCACACCGGGTATCGCAATGGGGCGTGCCGCGTGGCATTGGAATCGCAGCGCCTACGCGGTCGCCGGGGTATATGTCTTGGGTCGATGCGGTACTAAAACAGGGTCGCGATCAAGGCTCGCTAATCTGATCCGTCCGGGACGTACCGGCACCGGAAATTAAGCATACGGATGGCGAATAAGGGTACGGGTCTTACAACTCTCCCCTCTTAACAAAAAATTTCGTCCTCGAAATTTACAATACAACCCAAACTAGCCGAAGATCATAAAAAAAAAGAATCGCATCACTATATATGCATATCGAATCGAACAACAATCATACAGATACAATCAATCATCAAAAAGATGAGGATAAGACTCGCGAATCTCTGCCTCTCGCTCCCACGACGCCTCATCTGCGTCATGATGACTCCACTGGACCTTCACTAAAGGAATGACCTTGGTCCGGAGGACCTGCTCCTTCCGGTCAAGGATACGAACCGGCTGCTCAATGTAAGAAGCATCCTCACGAACCTCCAACGGCTGCCAATCTATCACAGGAACCACGTCTGACTCACACTTCCGCAACATAGAAACATGAAAAACATTGTGGACGCCAGACAACTGAAGTGGCAAGGCAAGCTGATAGGCCACGGCGCCAACGCGCCCAGTGATCTCGAAGGGTCCAATGAATCTCAGGGCAAGCTTCCCCTTGGCTCCAAAACGAACCACGCCCTTCATGGGTGAGACCCTGAGATACACACGATCCCCAATAGAAAACTCTAGGGGACGACGTCGACGATTTGCAAAACTCTTCTGTCGACTCTGAGCTGTGCGCATCCTCTGCCTAATGATATCGATAGCCTCTGATGTCCTCTGCACAAGCTCGGGACCTAGGAGACGATGCTCTCCAACCTCGGCCCAACAACTAGGAGACCTACAATGTCTACCATTCAACGCCTCAAAAGGAGCCATACCGATAGTCGCCTGGTAGCTGTTATTATATGCAAACTCAGCCAAACGCAGGTGTTTATCCCAACTACCTGAGAAATCCAACACGCAAGCTCGAAGCATGTCCTCAAGGATCTGGTTGACCCTCTCGGTCTGACCATCAGTCTGAGGATGATATGCGGTGCTGAACTTCAAGGCAGGCCCCATCGCCTTCTGAAAACTCCTCCAGAACCGCGACGTAAATCTCGGGTCTCGGTCAGAAACGATCGAAACTGGGACTCCGTGCAGCCTCACAATCTCCTCGATAAACAATTCTGCAAGTCGGTCCAATGACCAGGTCGCACGTATCACAAGAAAATGTGCCGACTTCGTCAAACGATCAACGACAACCCAGATGGCATCGTGACCGCGATCAGTCCTCGGCAAGCCCATAATGAAGTCTGTGGTCACGTGCTCCCATTTCCACAACGGGACACTCAACGGCTGTAGGGGACCTGGAGGTTTGCGATGATCAGCCTTGACACGCTGGCAAGTGTCACACTCAGCCACAAAACTGGCAATCTGACGCTTCATACCGGCCCAAAAATACTGCCTCCTCATATCACGATACATCTTGGTAGAGCCTGGGTGGATCGTGAACCTCGATCGGTGTGCCTCATCCATAAGATCTTTGCGCAACTGAGGAATATCTAGAACACACAATCGACCCCTGAAATGAAGTCCACCATCTGACCCAATCTGCCAATCAGTCTGACCCTTTGACGCGGCCTCTTCCCAATAATCCTTCAACGTCTGATCTGTCTGCTGAGCCTCGGTCACCCTAGAAACAAGAGAGGGTTGAATCGACAAGCTTGATAACTGCGCGATAGAGGACTGCAGGCTCAGCTCAAAATCATACTCGGCAACCTCCTCGAGCATCCTTCACTCCTGGACCATCATATACGCCACCAGGCCTCGTGGCTGACGGCTAAGGGCATCAGCCACCACGTTGGGCTTGCCAGGGTGGTACTGAAGATCAAAATCATAATCCTTCAGGAGCTCCATCCAACGTCTCTGCCTCATGTTCAACTCGGACTGTGAGAAGAGGTACTTCAGGCTCTTGTGGTCAGAAAAGAGCTCGAACCTGACCCCATAAAGATAGTGCCTCCACACCTTCAGTGCGAAGACTACCGCTGCTAGCTCCAGATCATGCGTGGGGTAGTTCTGCTCATGGACCTTGAGCTGGCGAGACGCATACGCTACTACTCTGCCATGCTGCATCAGGACAGCACCTAAGCCAATACGTGAGGCATCTGTAAAAACCACGAATCCTTCACTCCCGGAGGGAAGAGTGAGGACTGGTGTAGAAGTAAGACGGTCCTTCAGTTTTGCAAATGCTCGCTCACAGGCATCACTCCAAACGAACTCAGCGCCCTTCTGGGTCAACCTGGTCAGCGGGGCTGCAATACGAGAGAAGCCCTCTATGAAACGACGATAATAACCTGCTAACCCCAGGAAACTCCGAATTTCGGACGCGCTCGTGGGCTGACTCCACTGACGCACGGCATCAATCTTCACCGGATCTACTGCTACTCCCTGCCTCGTCACCACATGACCGAGAAACTTCACCTCCTCCTGCCAAAACTCACACTTCTCCAACTTCGCATAAAGCTGGTGTGTGCGGAGGGTCTGCAAGGTGATCTCCAGATGCCGCGCATGCTCCTCCCGAGTCCTCGAATAGATCAAAATGTCATCGATAAACACCACAACGAACTGATAAGGTAAGGACGAAAGACCTCGTTCATCAATTGCATGAACACAGCGGGCGCATTGGTCAGTCCGAAAGACATGACCTGGAACTCAAAATGACCGTAACGCGTCCTGAATGCCGTCTTCGGGATATCCTCCTCCCGGACACGGACCTGATGATAACCGGACCGTAGGTCAATCTTTGAAAAGAACTGGGCCTCCCGCAACTGGTCAAATAAATCGTCGATCCTCGGAAGAGGGTACCTATTCTTAATCGTGACCTTGTTGAGCTCGCGGTAATCCACGCAAAGCCTCAACGAGCCATCCTTCTTCTTCACGAAGAGTACCGGCGCTCCCCACGGTGAACTGCTCGGACGGATGAAGCCTAGTTCACGTAACTCGTCCAACTGCTTCCGCAGCTCCCGCAACTCCAAAGGTGCCATACGGTACGGGGCCTTTGAGATAGGCGCCGTACCGGGCACGAGGTCAATCTGAAACTCGGTATGCCGACGAGGTGGCAACCCTGGAATCTCCTGAAACACATCCGAAAAATTGCAAACTACCGGCAGCTGGTCGATACACACGGCAACCGGTTCCTCTATGGCACATGACATCAAAGATGACAACTGCTCACCTCTAGGCTCGGCAACAAACTGAAACTGCGGCATGCCAGGTATAAGAAAAGTGACTGTTCTTGCGAAGCAGTCCAATATAGCGTGATACTCGGCCAACCAATCCATGCCCAGGATAACATCAAACTCGGTCATCGGTAAAACAAACAAATCAGCGGGCAAAAAGGTCTCTCCTACCAAGGCGGGGCAAGACGAACAGATCAAACTCAATACTGCGGTCTTCCCTAAGGGTGTCGACACTGACATACCCTGGCGCACGGAATCTAACGGCAAGCCAGTCGATCGGCAAAAATCATCGGATACGAAAGAATGCGATGCACTAGAATCAAACAAAACATGAGCTATGCATGCAGAGACAATGAGTGTACCATCAACGACTCCTCCTAGTGCCTGAGGATCCTGCTGGGCTGCGTAGACCCTGCCCTGAGTCTGCTGGGGATGTGTCTGTCCCCTCTGCGGTCGCCGCTGCTGCTGCTGCGGTCTATGCTGCTGCCTCTGCTGCTGTGGCTGCTGCTGTGGCTGCTGCTGTCGCTGCTGCTGCTGCTGTGGGTGGGGACACTCATGCCTACGATGCCCTGTCCCCCCACATCCGAAACAAACGCCCGCAAACTGTCTCTGGGACGGTGCTGGAGGTGCTGCTGGTGCCACTGGCGGTCGAACAGACGGACGAACCGGGTGCCTCTGCTGTGCCCGAGTCTGCTGCTGCCGAAAGCTGCTAGAAGGAGCCTTCCTCTTCCCCTTCCGGTCGCCGCTCTGGTCACGAATCCGCTGTGCATCGGCCCACTCTGCCTCATATATCTGTGCCCGCTCTACCACCTCCTCGAATGTAGGAAGCTTGTGTCCCATGACACGGCCACGAAGGCCAAGGCGCAGTCCGGTCTCAAATCGACGGGCCTTCCGCACCTCGTCATCCACGAGATACGTCGCAAATCTGGATAGCTCAACGAATCGAGCCTCATACTGCGACACTGACATATCTCCCTAGACCAGTGTCTCAAACTCTAGAGCATGCTGCTGGCGGACATGCTCAGGGAAGAACTTCCGGTCAAACCGGTCTACAAAGTCCTACCATGTCCACTCGAAATCGGGCCCGGCTGCTCGGGTAACCGACGCCCACCAGTGCTCGGCCTCTCCCTGAAAAAGGAAAACGACAAGAGGAACTCGCTCCTCAGTCGAGCATCGCATCGTGGTGAAGATCTTCGTTACCTCCGATTTCCATCTCTCCGCTGCCACCGGGTCTGGTCCGCCTAAAAACCGTGGGGGATCCATCCACCTGAAGTCCATCAACAAGGAACGAGCACGATCCTACTCCGATGGGGCAACTGCGTCAGATGACCTCCTCTCCTGGCGCTCTACCATGGAGGTCATAACCCGCATCATCTCCTGAAACTGACCAGCAGTCATAACTGGAGCTGGAGCTGGGACTGGGGCGGTCTGGGATGTACCCGCACCGGTCGACGGCCTACCGGTGGCTCTCTTGGGCGCCATATCCTACAGAAAAGGACAAGTACCTCTTAGCATTGATACTCTCGAATGCACACACGTTAGGGAATCATATTCAGAAGTTTCTAAGGTCAAAATAGGGAATCCTATTATAACTATGTTCTAACAGGATCCTAGTGTGGGTCGCTAAGTGCATGAGATCGGGATCCTAATCATCCTAAGTTTGCAACAATCATTCAGTTAAGGGTAGTTAATCTAAGGCCATTAGTAGATATGTGATGTCATCCGCAGGTATTCCCAAGTTATGCTCTGATACCAACTTCTGTCATGCCCCAAACCCGGGGACCGGGCTCACTAAATTCCCGAACGCCGACCTTGGTGCCAACAGCCTCCGTAGTACCCCATTCTCGGCTCCTAGCTCTCATGTGCCAGGTTCCGATCCTGGGATCCTACCAGGAGGATTTTCAGGGTAAATTTTTTTTTTTGCACAGGAGCATAAACAAAACCATAAAACATCATCAAATATCCACTAATAAGTTTGTTGAGTACAGTGCTGGAAAGGGAAATACAACATGAATCAGAAGTCCAAAATAGCAGGTACATAAACCGCACTCAACGCTGCTGATAGGCTCTAGTACCTGCAGTGTAAACAAACGCGCATGAGCTTCCTATGAAGCCCAGTAGAGTGCGTGTGTGCGCGTGTGATGCATATGACAAGTATACAGATATCAGAGTAAGCGAAAGTAGTAGAGGGTTAAGTTACTAAGTTCATGAATGCTGTCAGCCATCCCAAGGCTATGTAATGCAAGGGCCTATTACATGCTAGAGATGCAATGCAAACATGGCAATCCTCAACTGATCCACATATCAAATAGTTCTCATCTGGGACATCACCGGGGTCTAGTATATTCTAATATTGGCCGCCGCACATCACGCGCGTAACCAAGCGAGTAGAAAAGACCTCACTATCCGCCTCGTCAGTGGTATGCCAATGCCCACCCGGCTCGCCGATAGCGGACCCATTCCATGAGCTGGTCAGACTCGACCTAGCTTACAGCCCACTTCACTCGGGCGGATAAGGTCACACCCCTTTCCAACCGACCTCGACACAGTGGGAGACGTGGCCTACTGGTATTTGGCACACGGGCGCTCATGTTATCCACTCGGTCTCGACGCTGGAGCATCCTACTGGTACCACAGGGTTTAGGGACTTTCACCCAAGGACATCCATAGCGCCCACGTACTAGAACAAGTTTCCGGTGTCCAATACTGCCAACCACGATGTGACTATGGTGGCCACTACCCTGATACTGCTAGGGTGTGAAAGCGATCGTGACATATATAATGCGAAATGCATGAGTCATACAATCCAAGTCATGCACCAAACTTACGCATACTGCGCAATCATGTGGGGGCGACCCTGTCTCGCACGGGTCCCCTAAGTATAACAAGCCAACTACCATATGCTATGGTTAATCATGATCCATAACAGGCATACAAATGATGCGTATAGGCATATGAATGAGCATGGTATTCATTATACTAATCATGTTATCAGTGTGACATATTAAGCTAATCATACTAGCATGTTACCAACATATCATGTAACATTGGCCTTAAAAGGCCCAATATATATATAGAGAGTGGGACCCGGACTGTGGGTCCCATTGGAAATATAAAGGTCTTCGTGGCATAGCCTACTTGAGACCACATCGGCCCCATACTTGGGCCTGCACATACAAGGTAGGTCAACAAAATGTACGTACGGCATGGATAAATCATATATACTAAAGAAGGAATCATGATGGGCATCAATGACCACTATTCCCTACGGGTGTGGTCCATCTAACATCTGAATTTGCCTCATTGTTGGGCCCGTATCTAAAATAATATGGAAAAATAGATAGGCAGCATGAATAGAACAGATACATCATGGTGAAGCTAATCAACACATCACGTTGGGGCCCATAGGGTGGGCCACCTGCTGGGCAACGTGGTACCCATCTAGTCCCAATAAGTTTTGAATCAAACAGATATTTGTGTTTTCTCCTTCATCCATATCCATGTGATCTTATGAACAGATTGGATGGCAAAATAAACATCACTGTAGAACCTAGAAAGGTTTCAATGTTGGAAATCATTATCCCCACTATAGCATGGTCCACTTGACATTAGGATATGCTTAAATTTTTAGGCCCAGCCACTTATGAATAGGTTGGGTAACAAATAAACATCACTGCAAAACGGAGGAGCTTTCAACGGTGGAGATCATCACTCCCACTGTTGCCCCGTGGCATGGCCCACTAACCGTTTGGATATGCATAAAATTTGGGCTCAGCCACTAAAAAAATGAGCTTGGAAAAACATATGGAAGGAATGGCTAAGGCACATACATTCTAGGTGGGCCCAGCGAATGGGGCCCATAGAGATGCCTTGTGGGCTGCTGGGCAGCAGCGTCCCCTGGACGCTGCCTGTCCAGCGGCAGTGCCCCCTTTTTTTTTATCATTATTATTTTTTTTAACTAGTGGGGCCCACAGGAGTTTCTGATCAAGCTGACATTATTGTTTTCCCTCCTCCCCTGCCTGTGTGAACTTATGAACAGGTTGGATCTCAAATAAACATCATGGTGGGCCATGAGAAGGTTTCAACGGTAGGGCCACTGTCCCTACTGTTTTCTGTGGTGGGGCCCCCTCGAGACTTGGATCTGGCTCATTCTTGGGGTCGTGCCCTAAAATGATCTCCCCAACTGGATGGATGGTGTGGATACGGCACATGCATCATGGTGGGACCCACAACTGGGCCACCAGCTATCAGCACGAGCAAGCGTCCGGAGACGCTGGTACGCCCAGCGCCCGGACGCTGTCTCTTTCTCTTTTCTTTCTTTTTTTTTTTTTATTGCACTCATATCATGTGGGGTCCACATGGGACTGATCCACTCCGTTCATCAGGTTCCCCATCTCACGGGGGACCCAACAAGCCCCATATTGGATATGAAAATCAATTTAGAAACGCTAAGGTGGGCCAAGAGATTTCTGACAGTAGGAATCATTGCTCCCACTGTTTCATGTGGTGCGGTCCACTTAAGATTTGGATCGGGTTCATCCTTGGGCCCTGGCCCTAAAATGATATGGGAAAACAAGTGGACGGCGTGGATGGAACACAAACATCAAGGTGGGTCCCACGAGTGGGGACCCCAGCCACCGTCCAAGGTGACGCTGGACGTTCCAGCGTTAAACGTCCAGACGCTGGACGTCCAGAGTCCTTTTTCTTTTCTTTTTTTTTCTCTCTGTTTTTTTTTATATTGTGGTTATTTCAAGTGGGGCCCACTTATGGACAATCCACCCCCTCCATCATGTTCCCCAGCTCATTGGGGTTCTAACAAGCCCAATATTGGGCAGGTAATATGGTCCACAAACATCACGGTGGGCCCAAGAAGCCTTGGCAGTCGTTTCCACTGTTTTCTATGGTGTGGTCCACCTGAGATCTGGATCTTCTTCATTTTTGGCGCCCAGCCATAAAATGGGATGGAGAAACAGCTGGACGGCGTGGATTAGGTGCATACATCAAGGTGGGTTCCACGAGTGGGGGCCTGTTCCACGTCCAACCGGCTGCCCCTGCTGGGCAGCAGCGTCCAGAGGACGCTGGCTGTCCAGTGGGTTGTCTCTCTCTCCTTTTTTTTTAATTATTATTATTATTATTATTATTATTATTATTATTATTACAAAGTGGGGCCCATTCATGGATGATCCAATTCATCCATCAGGTTGTCCACCACCAAGTGGGCCCAAAAGAAAAGGAAAAATGAAAGGAAAGAAGAAAATGGGGGATTTATGTACCCCTTGCACTCACCTCAAATAATGGACGGTTGGATTGAATCGGTTTGATGATCGGACGATCCGGACGGTCCGGATAATGGTTGGGGCCCTCCAAGCAAGGATCTACACCCTCAATCTCCCTAATCTCTCTCTATTTTTCTCAAATCTTCCTCTTCTCTCAAATCTTTCTCTTTCTCTCTCCTTTCTCAAATCTCTTTCTCTCTTTCTCTCTCCTCTCTCTCTCTTGCAAATATGGGATGTGAGGAAGCCTCCTCTCCCCCTACGTATGGTATTGTATGGGGGGAGAGAGAGAGAGAAGCAATCATGGGTGATGATGGGTAGCATGGGAGAGAGGGATGGGGGGTATGGTGTGAGGGTTGACTTTGGAGGAGAGAGAGGGATGGGGGGTATGGGGTGTGTAGGCTAGGGTAATGATAGGGGTATGGGTGTGTAGAGTAGGGGCATGGGTTTGATTGATGTGACATGGTCTTGGAATTTGTACAAGTGGGGCCCACGACACACGCACGTTGTGCGGCCCACCTCGGATTACGCAATCGATCATAACTTTCACACCGGGTATCGCAATGGGGCGTGCCGCACGGCGTTGGAATCGCAGCGCCTACGCGGTCGCCGGGGTATATGTCTTGGGTCGATGCGGTACTAAAACAGGGTCGCGATCAAGGCTCGCTAATCTGATCCGTCCGGGACGTACCGGCACCGAAAATTAAGCATACGGATGGCGAATAAGGGTACGGGTCTTACACTCTCTATTCGAGTTAGTCTAACTAAATCCATGTGGAGAAGTTTAAGGGGTCTAGATGTGGCTAGAGAGTTTTTTTTTCTTATGACAACTTCTTATTTGTTTGCCAACTTGACATGAACTACATACTTTGTTTTCTTTCTTTCCTAGATTGGGTAAATCACGGAAGTGATCCCTTTTACTCAATTTATAGTAGTCTTTGAAGTTCACATGTCCAAGTTGTTGATGCCAAAGTTCAGATTCATCAAGTTAGGCCATGTAACATGAATACTTCTTTGAGTAACTTTGATCAATTATGTAGCAATTTTCAAAGGTCCTGTGACCATGTAAAATTACATTTCCTGTTTTATTCAGAATTTCACATCCACAATTAGAAAATTTTACACTATGATTATTGTCGCAAATTTGTGAAATACTTAACAGGTTAGTTTTAATCCATCAACATATAAAATATTTTTGAACAAAGGAATATTAGGGAGTTGAACATTACCTTGGCCAATGATTTTACAATGGCTACCATCTCCAAAAGTGACAGCGCCTCCATCAATCTCGTTGATGTTTGATAATATACCTTTTTCACCTATCATATGTCTTGAACAACCACTATCCAAGTACCATTTTGAATTACTACTGTCTTTGAAAGCAACGTGGATCATCAAACATTTATTTTTAAGAACCCACTTCATAATGATTTTAGACTTAGGTGGATCCTTCTTTTCTTGAGAAGAATGAGACATTTGTCTTCCTTTTCTCCTACTTCATACCAAGAGTTCTTTGAGTAAGTCTATAATTCTCAGAATGAGTGAAGAAGAATCACCTTTGTTGTTGGCTGAGATTTTCAAAGTCTTTTAAAAATGTTTTGGACTTTTGGAAATAGAATTTTTAAACTCTTTCTGAATTTCAATATTGGAATGTGAAGATTCACCTTTTACAAAGATGCTAGGTGATGTCTTTGGATTTTGATTGCACTTGTTGTAGCCAAGACCTGATTATCACCATAAGGTCTGAAAAAGTGAAAAATCTCTTCTACTATGTCTTTGAATTTTTCAGAATTCTTTGACTTCTTAAGAATGAGCAATTCAGATTTTAGAGAAATAAAATCAGTTTAAAATTTTTTGAAATCTTCATTTCTGATTTTCAAATCTAGTTTACATTTTTCAAAGTAGTAAAAAAACTATGATTTTTCTAAAATACATTTGTCAAGTTCAGATTGCAGCTCATCACACCTTTTCTTTGAAACTTCAAGTTCGGATGCTATCTTACAACTTTCCTTGTACATGGCATTGTAAACTTCTTAAAGATCTTCTTCATTCTCATATTCACTTCTGGATGTCTCATATTCAGAGTTATCATTATTTTCAAAAGGAGAAATCTTAGCAATGGTCATAAATGCATTCTGAATTTTTTGTTCTTCTTGATCTAATTCATTGGAGTCTGAATCAGATTCAAATTCTGACGAATCATTCTAAGTTGCGACCATTTTTTTCTTCTTTGATTTTTTCTTTTTAAGACAATTTGCAGTAAGTACCCATAACCTAAACAATTGAAGCATTGTGCATCCTTGATTTTAATTTTTCAAAAACTTGATTTACATTTTTTCTTTTCTAAAGGTTTTTGAATCTCAAGTTTCTTTTTTTTTTAAAAAAAAATCTTCTAAAACTTCTTAGCCAACAATGTCATATCACCATCTTCATTATCTAAATTTTCATTGTTTGAAACAGATTTTGAAGATTTGTGAGCAATGAACTTACTCATAGGACTTTTGAAAGTCAATTCATATGTTTGAAGGGATCTAACTAGTTCCTCAACTTTTATTGTATCAGAATCCCTCAATTCTTGAATAACAGTAACTTTGGAATTGAATCGATCTGATAGAGATCTCAAAATTTTAGCACAAATTTTGCTTTCTGGAATGTTCTCTCCAAGACCCCACATAGAGTTCACTACATCATTTAATTTTATATAGAAGTCCATAAATGTTTCATTTTCATCCATACGTATTTCCTTAAATTTGGTTGTGAGGATTTAGATTTTAGACTTCTTTACAATATTAGTGCCTTCATAGGTCATTTCGAGTATATCTCAGGCTTTCTTAGCTGATTCACATGAAATAATTCTTTTGAATTTATCAAGTGAAAGAGAGCAAGTTATAGCATTCAATGCTTTAGCATTTGCACTATTTTCATTTTTCTAAGTAGTGGTCCATAGATTATAAGTTACTCGTCTTATAAATTTAATTCCATCATCATCTGTTACTTCAATTATTAGAGGAGTCCAATTTATTAATGTGGCTTGCTACACACTTTCATCCATAGATCTTAGAAATATCCTCATTCTGACTTTCCAATAAGAATAGTTAGTACCATTAAAAGGAGGTGGCTTGGAAACAGATAAGCTTTCAAATTTAGACATCTTACAGCTCCGGATCTAACTCTTTGGATTGAAAATCCACAAAAGAGAAAATCTGGCTCTGATACAACTTAAAAAAGATGGAGCTATAAATGTCCTAGAGGGGGTGGGTGTAAATAAAATAACACAATTCAATTCTGCTTTTTAGAATCTTAAAATAAATTAAAGTATTAATCACAAGATTGGCAAGAATAAATATGCAACTAACCAATCTGAAAGCAAATAATCAAATAGAGAGCAATTTGAAACCTTGGATTAAATCTTAGGACAACCTTTCACTTAGAAATTAAGTAGTACAACATTTCACTTAGTAAACTAAGTAGAATAACCTTATAGCACTTAGAAATCCAAGTAGGATAACCTTATGTCACGATTTAAGGTTTCATAAACAATCAGGCATATAAGAAGATAAAAGATTAAACAATCACCACAACACAGAGAATTATAATGGATCGGTGCTAAAATAACTTGCACCTACTCCACTCCCAAAATTACTACTCCTTGTAATTTTGGTTTTCCACTATATAAAGGTTTTCATAGGTTCACCTTTAAAACTTGATACAGAGATTGTGATTTTCACAGGCTTCTCATAACAAAACCTTAAGTGATTTTCACAGGCTAATCACTAACCTTAAGTGATTTTCACAGGCTAATCACTAACAACCTGATTTGAAATTTCACGACCTATCTCAAACAAAACCCAAAGTATGGAAAGATATTACCGTTCTTCTTATAGAAGATGATGAAGCTTCAATGGTGCAGCGATCCGATCTTGAAGAAGATAAACCAATATAGCTGGAACAAGATGGATTTAGGAATTTCTAAAAAGAGTTTCCTTAAAAACTGCAATGTCAGTTCTCTTATCTCTAGTATGAGAATGATCTTCTCTTTACACAATCAAATTAAATGAGAAGAGAACTTAGATAAATATAAAATAAACTAGGAATTAAGATCAGATAACTAGACTATAATGGAGGGCTTTTTCACCAGAGAGATTATTTTCATGCTTTTTCTTCTTGATGAAAAATAGAGAGAAGAAAGCCCTATGTATAGCCAAAAAGTTAGGTCTTCGGCTGACCTAAGATTCAACGGTTTTATCCCAACGGCTATCAGATTTCGCAGGATAAGAATTTGTTCAAACGTCGGCTGATCTGAGTATCAGTTCGGCAGACCCGAGTTCCAGATTCAAAAATCAATTTCGAATCTAGAAACTTGACTGAACTTTCTTGGGCTAACCGAATCCTGTTCGGCTAGCCGAACACAGGGTCAGGTTGACTGAACATCTTCTGAATTTTTCAATTACACTTGCTGGAAACTTGACCGAAGTTCCCAAGCTGGTCGAAGATTCTTAGGCTGACCGAATACAGGGTTAGGCTATCTGAATTTTCTTGAAATATGACTTTAAAAGAGATTAAAGTGAATAATTTAAAAGTCATATGAAATCACCTAACCTAAGGTCATCCCTATGGTCAATATTACCTTTGGCATATATGATTTATCTTTGACGTTTTGCCGCAACTTCTGTTATAGAGTCGATAGTCTTGATCATGATATGTTTGTTGGGGTTAACTATTGTCTTTTCAAAGAACTTGGCTTGCTCACACAACCTCATGCACTATTGTTGAACCTCCAATTTATACATTTGCCAACCCATTACATCACATTATATAAATGGTTTTCATGTTTAAAAGGCCCATCTAATGCATGTTTTGTGATTGTAGAAATGAGAGTGAACTTCACCCAATTGGAGACCAAAAGACCATGTTTAGGAGCCTTTGATGAAGGTCCAAGGTGGACCAAAGAAAGAAGAAAGCAAAAAGAGAGGAAGGAGAGAAGAAAAGAAAGAACAAAAAATGTAAAAACTGGGTTCGACTGGTCTAGAGCGGTCGGCTACACTCCCTGGACACCTGCCAGACAGGTCTAGACCGGTCAAGACCGGTCGGCCATGCAATTTTACACTTCCAGATTTCAGGCAACAAGCTATTCCCATTTTTAGATTTTCAAAATATTTTTCTGAAGCCATCTTGATGATATTTGGAAATCCAACACATCCATGTCGAAGAGGAGGTCGACGCCGAAATAACACAAGTGGTTTCGTGTCGATTGGAGCTACGGATTGACCGTGGTGGCCAAAACAATACGAACTGTCCAGAAAGTTCTAGATTTCGTTGTTCCACTCTGGGCTGGTCCAGGTGACCCATCATTGATGATATGAAGAATCTACTTTGACCATCTTTTAGATCACATCCATATATGAATAACCACAAAAGTTTCAGATCAAAAGGATGTGTGGTTTGATCGTACCGGTTGAAGAAAGATGGACCATCCAGAAAGATCCAACTGCGCAGAGTTTATAAAAGGGCTGAGTGTTCTAATTTTTAGACCATATTCTGGGATTGTTTTGGACAATCTAATCCTTCTATCATGTAGAGGATGAATTTTTCTACCAATGTTCAAAATTTGGGATCAATCCGACATCTGTACACTCCGGAGCGTTGAAAGCAAGATGACTGGTTCTGAAGGTACCCGAAGTGCGCGATTTTGAGAGGCGGTCGCTGATCTGATTGGTGGGCCCATTCAGAGAATAATCTTGGAAATCTAAATCATCTATGAGGAAGATCACATTACAAGGAAGCAACAAATCAAATTTGAAGGCAATCCGACCATTGGTTAAGTCGTACCAAGCGAAACAAATTCTGCTATGTTGTTGTACTATTGCTGCACTATAAAAGGAGGTGCTCTCTTCTATTCCAAATCAGGCAAGGACGTGGGAAGCAAGGAGTTCAAGTCCCAGGAGGCTACCTGGCCTCCTACAGATAGTTTTTCTTCCTTATCTTAGTTCTAGTTCTAGTTTTTAATATGCTTTTCCTTAGCTAACCTCTTAGCTAGAGCTAGAGGTGAAATTTGTAGTTGGTTCCAATGCTTTAATTCTTTTATTTCAAGTACCCTTTTCTTAATTTTGGATTTTGAAGTTCTAGTTTGAATAAAGTTTGGTTTTTTAGAAGTTTTGTGAGAGTTTGCGTGCTCCGGACATGAGTTCCTTGCAATTCTCTGAGATTACCATGATTGGGTTGTTTGAATTCGAATTGTAGTAACCCTTGAGCATGCCATAGTCTATAGGCATGGCTGTTACTCCGAAGGCTACAAGTTCAAGTTCTATGTGCTTTATTAGAACTAGAAATCTGATTTCCAGATTTAAGTGCGACTGTTTGTGCTTGAATGCTATATCTTCCAATTAGATGAGAGATAGGACTTTGATTCTAATTGTGTTGTACTTGGATGAATGGATTGGCATTGGACTACTACAAGTGGATCCTTGATGCTCTAGTTCTTCTTAATTTCAGATTTTTCTATTTTATGTGAAAAACTATCTTCTCAAACTTCTTAGATTCTAGTTATTAGAGTACTTGGAATTGTTTACCTCTTTCCCTGTGGATCGACCTCGGTCTTACCGAGATTGATTACTACATCGCAGCCTTACACTTGAGGCGAGCGAACAACTATACTATGAAATTTAACAACTATATTGTGCTTAGCACTTACAATATCAAAAAGGTGTTTCGATATATCAAAGATTTATCGAATTGAATTCCGATATATCGAAGATCTATCGAAAATTCCCATTTCTCTTGTTTTTCAAATTTCTTTAGAAGGCTATCTTTCAAATGGGTTCCAAGGCTGATTTCTTGGAGCTAGGTCATTCCTAATGGCTAGGAGAGTATACCTAAGGGATCCTGCCAACTAGGTGTTCGCTTCCCCAAGTGTAGGGTTGCGATGTAGTAATAATCTCGATAAGACCGAGGTCGATCCACAGGGATTGTGTAGGAATTCACAAAACACTTTCAATGGTTTCTAATTAAGAACTCACTAAACAGGATTTAGGAATATTGTGTAGATCGATATTTTGAATTAAATTGAATGTAATCAATAATAAAAAGCACTAGGGGTTCAAGGATCCACTTGTAGCAATCCTTGATGCTTAATTTGTTGTGGTTTCTCACTTTCTCAACTAGAATCAAAATTAAGTCCTATCTAGCCAAATGATAGAGCAGTTAAGACAAACAATCTGCCATATGTGTGATTCAAGTACATGATTCTCTCAATTCAAGTTAGGACTTGAGCACACTCAATTGCATAAGTCAATCCTAGTTCCAATAGGTTAAGATCACAATCATAATCATCATTAAATTCGGTAAGTATAACTAGATCATGATTTGAACTTATTTCAAATCACATAAACAATCACACATAAGCTGAAATTTTCAGAAAAGTAGAACTTTTGATATGAAGTTCCCACATGAGGATTAAAGGTCTAGACGTATTGAATCCAATTCCTCGAAGCGAACAAGTCTAGAATAACTCAACAAATTAAGAACTCAAGCAATTCTTCTAAACATTCATGAGTCATCATAAGATTAAGAAAAATTACTTAGAACTTTATTTAAACTTCAACCATTATTCTTCACTAATAATCTAACTTGAAACCAAATCAAACGAATTGAAACATCTTAGATTCACTGCAAGCTTCACCTCTTAGCCCTAGCTAAGAGGTTTAGCCGTTCATGATCCAAGGAAACATGAAAACAACTAAGAAAAATATAAAAACTAGAAAAACAAACTAGAAGGAGTTGTAGAACTTCAGATTCAACTTCCCCCGCCTCCCACCATGCTAAATCTCTTCTAGGATGCCCTAGAAACGAGCTAGAGGAGTCCTTTTATAGCTTTGGAGCCCTAAGTGTGAAGAAACTTCTAAAAATCCCGCAAGATTAGCGATTTGGGCAGAGATTTTCAGAGCTCCAGATGTTCCTGAGTGTTGACCGGCCGGTCGGACCCCCTGTCCGGCTGGTCGGACAAAGTGCCTACAATTGCAATTTTCACTGGAGTCTTTTTTACACAGTCGACCCATCAGCCGACCAGTTGGTCGGTCGGCCGGTGAAACTGCTTCAAACTACTGAATTTCGCTGGATATTGTAATGCATAAGCCGACCCTTCAGTCAACCGGTCGGCCAACCAGTCCGTTAGTCTGTCCGGCCGGTCGGTCAGGGGGTCGGCCTTCATAAAATGTGTCTAGAGAGTTTGCTATTTCTAGAGGGTTTGGCCGGCTGGCCGGTGGACATGAAATTGGCTGAAATTCTCAGCTTCTCCTCCTTCGTCTTCAATGCACTTTTGCATTGAATTCTCAGCTTCTCCACCTTTGGTCCTTTATTCCTTTGATCTTCAATTCCTCAATTGATGAATTCTCTTTCTCATTCCTACAACCACAAAACCATGCATTAGTCGGGTCTTTAATCACTTATTTCAAGCATAGTTAGTAATGAAATGGGGTTAGAATATGCACATTTAAGAGCTCAACACACACCGCAACCAACATTTTGCTAGTCCCTAGTAAAACATGCGTAAAACAAATTTTATTCTTCAAAACCCAACTCTCCTTCAAAAACCATGTTTCTATATACTTAATGATATGCAAGTGTAGAGAATTCTGAAATGCCCAGTGATAGAAGTTAAAACCTTGAATTTTCTAAAATATACCAAGTACTCATATGAAATTCCCGCTGATTGATTGATATATAGAAGAATCAAAACAATTTAACCAAGTGTGCTCAATGAATGCTCATCTCATGGATTTCCGGTGTTACCTTCTTCATGAATTAACTAAGGTATGGATTCAAAGGTGTATAGATCAACAACAAGCCTATGACAGGAATTTGCCTTACCATCCTTCCGACGACTTTCACACTACGTCCCATTTCCGGCTTTGGTTATGGGTAGACCATCCCTCGGTTGGTAATAGGTAGCCCTTTTCGAAATTTTCCACAATATTCTCCATCATTCCCTATTTTCATCCTTCCTTTCCCGTTTTCTTTTTCATTAGATAGAATTTTTAGAAATCCATATCTTTCGTTATTTTCCCATGGACAAGGATGGACAAAGTACCCCAGCTTGGTTTCTCAACACCTCAAATCCAAACTTAACCAATTTATAATTCTACATAATCCCAAAGCGTGAGAATCGTGTAATGTAAACTAGATGTATAAGTGTTTAGAAATTCTATCAATCATAAAAATAGGGGGATTCACATATAAAACTAGTATCTTAGAGATTGTTCAAGATATTCAACTTTACTCACTTTACCTCTCCTTTTTCTTATACTCACACCATCCCAAATGCATAGAAACAAAGTTTTCCAATGGAGTTTTGAATTTGTAGAAAAATTGAAAAAGTTCTACATAATTGCTCGAGATGTTACAAAACACTAGATTCATCCTAGTGATCCCATACCCCCCAACCAAATCTTGCATTGTCCTCAATGTAAAAGATATGCAATGAGCAAAACATGAGAGCAAATATAAAATTAAGGGGATGAGGGATGAGAGTACCTGAGAGAACAAAAACTGAAATTGTACCTCCTTCTATCAAACCTATGAAAAAGTAAACCAAAAGCAACAAAATCCTAATCCTAACTACTCTATACCTCCATCAGACTAGGAGATCAACCATCCTGATACACAAGATCAGTCAGAGGTATGGACATACCTTTTAAAGGAAAATTCTCAAAGAACGACTTTAATCACTAACCATTTGCTTTAAAGATATTACCGTTCCTTGGATTCAATAAATCGACGGTCCTATATGGATAAACAGTTTTTACAATGTAGGGACCGGTCCATCGAGATCTCAATTTTTTCGAAAATAAATGTAGTCGAGAATTATACATAAGGACCTTTTGATTAATCGTGAAGGTCTTACGAAGAATGTTCTTATCATGGAACACTTTCGTCTTGTCCTTATAAATTCTCGCATTTTCATATGCCTCATTCCGGAGTTCCGTAAGTTCATTCAATTGAAGTTTGCGCAACGAGCTTACTTTGTCAGAATTAAAATTCATCTTCTTTATCGCCTAATATGCCCTATGTTCAAACTCCACGGGCAAGTGACAAGCTTTCCCATAGACAAGTCTATAGGGAGGCATTCCAATGGGGGTCTTGAAAGCAGTACAGTAAGCCCAAAGTGCATCGGTCAGTCGAAGCGACCAATCCTTGTGATCGGGTTCACTGTTTTCTCCAAAATATTTTTAATCTCCTTGTTAGATATCTCAGCTTGTCCACTTGTTTGTGGGTGATAGGGAGTACTCCCTTTGTAATTTACGCCATATTTCTTCATTAAAGCTTCGAACGGGCGGTTACAAAAATGAGATCATCCATCACTTATAATGACTCGAGGTGTTCCAAAAGGGGAAAGGATATTTTCTTTTAAGAAATGAATGACTATTTTATGGTCGTTGTTCCGACATGGAATCACCTCGACCCATTTTGAAACATAATCGACGGCTAGCAATATATATAAATTTTTGAAAGAAGATGGGAATGGACCCATGAAATCGATGCCCCAACAATCAAAGATTTCGATTGGTAAGATGGGATTAAGTGGCATCATATTTCTACAGGATATTTCTCCCAATTTCTGACAAGGCTCACACGTTTTACAAAACTCATGGGTGTCTTTGAATATGGTGGGCCAATAAAACCCACATTGCAGAATCTTGGCTATGGTCTTCTTAGCCGAAAAGTGGCCACCACACGCCTGAGAATGACAAAAGGAGATGATACTATGTTGTTCATCATCCGGCATACATCTCCTTATGATTTGATCAGGACAATACTTGAATAAGTATGGGTCGTCCCATAGGAATTTTCTCACCTCGTTGAAGAACTTATCCTTATCTTGTTTTTTCCACTGTGTCGGAATTGTACCTGTAGCAAGATAGTTAACAATGTCCGCATAGCATGGCAATTGGGAGACTTTAAAAAGTTGTTAATCAGGGAACATGTCATTGATCGTGGTCACCTCAGGAATTGGTGAGGACAAGTCTAGAGAGATGGTCAGCCACGACGTTTTCTACTCCTTTCTTATCACGTATTTTTGTGTCAAATTCTTGGAGTAGGAGGATCCATCTTAACAAGCGTGGCTTAGCATCCTTCTTAGAGAGAAGATACTTAAGCGCAGCATGGTCAGTGAATATGATGATCTTAGATCCAATTAAGTAGGACCTAAACTTGTCTAAAGCAAAAACTACGGCAAAAAGTTCTTTTTTGGTAGTTTTCTTAAGCTGAGTTTAAAGTTCTACTTGCATAGTAGATGATGCATGGCTTTTTCTCCTTTCTCTGGCCTAACACAGCCCCAATAGCGTAGTCGCTCGCATCGCACATAATTTCAAAAGGAAGGCTCCAATCAGGTGGTTGCATTATGGGAGCACATGTCAACATACCTTTTAGTTTGTTAAAGGCATTTTGACAATCTTCAGTCCACTCGAATGAGTTTTCCTTTCGAAGGAGGTTACATAAAGGATAAGAGAGTGAACTAAAGTCCTTTATAAACGGTCTATAAAATCTGGCATGTCCCAAAAATGACCGCACATTTCGTACGCTCTTGGGCGGTGGAAGGTTAGAGATGTTAGTGCACTTTTTTATGGCATACTAGTGCACCTTGTTTGTCAATCACTTAGGTCAGTGGGTCTAGTGTCGGTTGAGCTTAATGAAGACGAAGACCGAAGACTCAAGTGGCCTTGCTGCATCAACGAAGAAGAAACAGGTAAAAGTGATGCCTTGGTGTGCCTTAACCTTGACCAAAACCTAACCCGTTACCTCTTAGATGACTTGCACCAACTAAGTATACCTTTTTTCATCATCATCAGTCTTAGAACTCCATGAAAAACATGATAAGTTAGACTAATTAAAGAGGTAGAAGCTGCTGTAATCAAAACAGCTCAAACAGCAGTTTCCGATAGGACTCCGATCAATCGGACAAGTGTTCCAATAGGACTCCGATCAATCGGACAGATGTTCCGATCAATCGGAATTTGTTCCAGCAAAATTTAAAAATCCTCTGGACAAATTTTCGATCAATCGGACATACTTCCAATCCATCGAAAGGGGTCCGACCGATTAATCGGACAGTGTTCCGATCAATCGGAATATCTTCCAGAGACTTCACTGGATAGATTTTCGATCAATTAGACATGTCTCCGATCAATCGGACTGATCTCTGATCAATCAGATCCTTTTTCTGATCAATCGGAGATACGCGAATCTGCCCGTTTTTTTACTGTTGGAAGAAAATCTATTTAAAGATGGGGATTCATTTTTTAGCATAGGAGAGGGGATTTTGAGGAGATAGAAGCCACCATTGCTAGAGACCATCAGAGGCTTTATCCCAAACCCATAGCAAGCCATTCTCCTTGTGTTTTCATCACAAGCTTGGGCCATTCAATGGCATCTTGAGAATGGACTTGTTCCCTCTTGATTCCTAGGGTTTAGAAACCTTGATGATAGTTAAATCCCTTGTCTAAACACTACCTAGGAGTCCAAATATGTGTATTCCTCTATGAAACCTATTTCCTACCATTTTTAGAGGACTCACCATTCCCTAGCATCTTTGGCATCTCCAATGGAGCATCACATACAAGGTAGCTGATCTTGGAGCTGAAGCCTTTGCAAAGCAGCGGCGTCAAAGATCGGGGGAGCACAAGGGCAGCTGATTCAAGCACGAGAGAGCGAGAAGAAGCAACCCAAAGCGGCGCTACAAAGGGGCTCAATCCGACAAATAAGGTTATCTTGTTAAGAGTCCATCCACTCAATTCCCTGTGGGAGTTGAGTGTAGAGTTTGTTTGACAAACTCGAACTAGGGTCGTTAGCCGATCCTTAGCCTGTTAGTCGGCCTAAAATCTAGGGACGTTAGCCATTCCTTGGCATGTTTGTCGGGCCTAAACATAGTCTCCAAGGGGGAGCCACCAATACAGGTGCAAACGTGTAGGTTGGGAGGAACTTGTAAACTCCCCGGTTGGGTGGATCCGAGTTAAAACACCTTGGTTGGGAGGAACCAAATTGAAACTCTCCAGTGAATGCCGGTGTGCTCGAAGGGGTTGAGTACTTGAATCAGGAGTGGAGTAGACAAGTGGTCGAACCACTATACATCCTTGTGTTTGTGATTATTCTTGAGCACATTTCTCTTTATGCATTGTGTTTAACTTGTTAATTATGAATGCTTAGTTAGGAATGTATGCTAGGCACTTGATAGGCACATACACACACACATGATGTACTTTCGCTAATCATGTAGACTTGAGCTTTTGTTGATCCATCCTCTATAGTCTACATGTGTTAAATAGACTAGGTTGTTATTGCATATATCTTTTACTAGTCTTTTGATTGGACCCACTTAGGCTTGGAAGCCGAAGTGTTAACTGCTTACGTAGTTTAATTTGCTAAATTTGTTAAGTAGGCGAAAAGTTTTAAAAGGTCCTAATCACCCCCTCCTATAGGTTTAGCCATAATTCTAGTTGCTCTTTAAGCTTCCGCACGTGTATGCATAGGGTGTCGTGTTAGACAACCCGACGCAATTTCAAGAGATAAGATCGATTTTACCTTTGTCCACCTCGATTCCATTTTGTGAGATGATGTGACCAAGTACTATTCCCTTTTGAACCATAAAGTGACATTTCTCCCAATTTAACACGAAGTTCTTTTCTTCACATCTTTTCAACATAGTTTTTAAGTGCATAAGGCACTCATCAAAGTTACAACCAAATACAGAGAAATCGTCCATGAAGACTTCAAGAATCGTTCCCACCATATCAGAAAAAAATACTTAACATACAACGCTGAAAAGTGGCAGGGGCATTGCATAGTCCAAACGGCATCCTTCGATAGGCAAAAGTGCCGAATGGACATGTGAATGTTGTCTTCTCTTGGTCCTTTAGGACAATCTCTATTTGGTTATACCCTGAATACCCATCAAGGAAGCAAAAATGGGAATGACCCGCCAACCTTTCTAAAATTTAATCAACAAATAGTGGGGGGAAGTGGTCTTTCCACGTGACTATGTTTAGCTTCCTGTAGTCAATGCACATTCTCCAACTGGTAGTGACTCTGGTTGGTACGAGTTCATTATTGGCATTGGCTACGATGGTTATTCCGGATTTCTTAGGCACCACTTGAGTTGGACTCACCCATTGACTATCGGATATTGGGTAAATGATACCTACGTCCAATAGTTTCAACACCTCGGCCTTAACCACCTCCTTCATGTTTGGATTGAGGCGTCTTTGTGGTTGCCTAGATGTTTTCACATTCCCCTCAGGTGTATGCGATGAGTACAAATCAGAGGGTCTATGCCTTTGAGATCCGCAATTGACCATCCAATGACGCTCTTATGCTCTATTAGAGTGGCTATTAGCCTACTCTCTTGTTTGTCATCCAAGTGGGAAGAAATCACCACCGGATATGTCTCATCTCGACCTAAATATACATATTTCAAATCACTTGGTAATGGTTTTAGGTCGAGCTTTGGTGCATATTGGATGGAAGAGGCTTGTTCTCGCTTAAGGGTAAAGGTTCAAATAGTGCCCTCCATCTTTTGTTAGCAAGTACCGGCATAACATCCAAAATGGCATCCATCTCTCGTATTATGTCATCATTCATCTCATGAGAGTGGGCCAAACATGCCTCCAAAGGTTCGGAATAAAATGTCAAGGGGAATGTATCCTCCACGAATGATCAATCAAAATTATCTCGTGGATCTCGTCAGTAACTTCCCGTGATTGTTTGCATAAATCAAATATATTCAGCTCGAGTGTCATATTTCCAAAGGACATTTGTACAAGCACGTTTTTACAATTGATAATTGCATTTAATGTAGCTAGAAAAGGGCGGCCAAGTATGACGAAAATTTGAGCACCGGTACCTATCACGGGATGTGTATCCAAGACAATAAAGTCCACTGGGTAGTAGAATTTATCAACTTGGACCAAGACATCCTCAATCACTCCTCTCGGTATATGTATAGATCTATCTGCAAGTTGGAGTGTGGTTTTAGTGGGTTTTAATTCACCTAACCCAAGTTGTTCATAAACCGAGTATGGAATGAGGTTAACACTTGCCCCTAAATCGAGTAAGGCTTGTTTGATCCGGTAGTCACCTATGATGCATGAGATAGTTGTACATACCCGGATCCTTGTATTTTTGGGGCACCTCTTGTCTGATAATAGAACTTAAATTCTCAGTCAAAAGTACTTTGTTGTGAACATTGTGTTTCCTTTTGACTGTACACAATTCCTTTAGAAATTTGGCATAGGATGGTATTTCTTTTATAGCATCCAACAACGGAATGTTGATCTTCACTTGCTTAAAAACCTCTAAACTTTTCAGATTTTTGTCTAAAGTTTTGGGTGAAATCAACCTTTGGGGAAATGGGACAACCGGCTTGTATTACCTTTTTTGTTTTTTCTCATGTGGAGTGTTGTTCGGGCTATCATCCTCTTTGGAAATTTTCGGATCCTTAGGCTTTAGGGCCTTCACTGGATTAGATTTATCGATTATTTTTCCACTTCTCAAAGTGGTGATAGCTTGAACATGCTCCGTATGTTAGGAGGATGAGCTTGCGTCTTGTATCTCAAATTAGATCCTTGGGTTAGGAAGAGGTTGGGCAAGAAGTGTGCCTTTCTCCCTAACACTGAGATGAGATTCAACTCTAGCCATTGAGGTTTTCAAGTCATTAATGGCTTGAGATGAATTTTAGTTGCTCTTGCATGAACCCATCAATTTTCAGAGAATTAGTCTTGTTATATTCAGCTTGAACCGATACGAATGCACCCAACATCTCCTCTTGCGTAGCTTTTGGTGTAATTACTAGGGATGAACCTAGTAAAGGTTGAGCTTGAGGGATATTATTTGCATTCGCAGTGGGTCCATTCCTCCAACTAAAGTTAGGATGGTTCTTCCAACTAGAATTATACGTGTTTGAGTTTGGAGCACTAAATGGTCGTTGATAACTGTTTATGGCATTTGATTGTTCTTGTAAGATATCTTGGAATGCAAAAATTGTGGGACAATCTTATGTTACATGTTGATTTCCGGCACAAATTCCACGAACAGTTTCAACGTCTTTTGAGTTGTTCATCTCTCCTTTCTTCAATTCCATGGCCTCGACTTTTCTTGTGAGGCTAGCCACACGTGCACTTATGTTATCTCTTCTGAGAGGACATAAATTCCTCCTTTTTCCTTTTGTTGGCTTGTCTTGAAATTTGTTGGTTTAGATGTATCCTAAGACTGTGCATTCTCGACTAATTCATCAAAATAGTCCCATGCTTCTTCGGCTTCCTTATTCATGAATTCTCCATTGCACATCATCTCTACGAATTGGCGCATGGGTGAAGTCAGTCCTTCATAGAAAAAGCTTATTACCCGCCAACTTTCGTAGCCATGATGTGGGCATGCATTTAACTAGTCCTTGAACCTCTCTCAACATTGGAAGAAGGTCTCATCCTCATTTTGAGCAAAATTCATGATAAGGCGCCTTAACATGATCATTTTGTGAGTAGGGAAGAACTTTTTAATGAACTCCCTAGTCATCTCAGTCCATGTGCCAATTGATCTTGGCCTTAATGCATGAAGCCAAGCCTCAGCTTTCTCTTTAAGGGAAAAAAGAAATAATTTGAGTCTCACTACATCATCGGTTACATTTGCAAAGTGTATTGTGGCTATCACCTCATCAAATTCTTTAAGATGTTGATAGGCACTTTCACTATCTAATCCATGGAATTTTGTAATGAGTTGGATTACTCCCGGTTTCAAATCTATGTTCCCTGCATTCAGTGGAAAAACTATGCATGAGGGAGTGCTCGCTCTTGTTCTAAGTTGGGGAACATTCTCAACCACATTCTCTCCAGTTTCGGTTTGGTTTTGGCCCAGATTTTGATTGGTCATAGGGTTAGGTTAATTTTCAGCCATACTTTCAGACAAAATTGGAGAATTTAAACGTTTCTTAGCACGTGGCTCCCTATCAATCCCTTCAACAATTCCCCCTTCACTAATGAGTTGGTTATTAGAATCCTGAACCTAATGTGGCATACAAATCTCAGAAAAATAAAAAGAAAAAGGGTTAGAAAAACCTGATTTGAAGTAACTACTTCGACTCCTAGAATCCTTGAAAAAATGAAACAAAGCAAACAAACTAAGTTAGTAAAGGAGTCCTAAAAATCTCAATAGAAACTATTTTCAGAAATTTTGTGAAAAATCGTCAAAGTCTGTGGCAGCGGCGCCAAAAACTTATTCGCTTCCCCAAGTGTAGGGTTGTGATGTAGTAATAATCTCTGTAAGACCGAGGTCGATCCACAAGGACTTATGTAGGAATTCACAAAACACTTTCAATGGTTTCTAATTAAGTAATAACTAAACAGGATTTAGGAATTTGGTATAGATAGATATTTTGAATTAAATTGAATATAATCAATAATAAAAAGCACTAGGGGTTCAAGGATCCACTTGTAACAATCATTGATGCTTAATTCACTGTGGTTTCTCACCTTCCCAACTAGAATCAAAATTAAGTCTTATTTAGTCGGATGATAGAGTAGTTAAAACAAATAATCTGCCATATGTGTGATTCAAGTACATGATTCTCTTAATTCAAGTTAGGACTTGAGCACACTCAATTGCATAAGTCAATCCTAGTTCCAATAGGTTAAGATCACAATCATAATCACCATTAAATTCTGTCACGAAGTATAACTAGATCATGATTTGAACTTAATTCAAATCACATAAACAATCACACATAAGCTGAAATGTTCAGAAAAGTAGAACTTTTGGTATGAAGTTCCCACATGAGGATTAAAGGTCTAGAGCGTATTGAATTCAATTCCTCGAAGCGTACAGGTCTAGAATAACTCAACACAATTAAGAACTCAAGCAATTCTTCTAAACATCCATGAGCCATCATAAGATTAAGAAAAACTACTTAGACCTTATTCAAGCTTCAACCATTGTTCTTCACTAATAATCCAACTTGAAACTAAATTAAACGAATTGAAACATCTTAGATTCACTGCAAGCTTCACCTCTTAGGCTTAGCTAAGAGGTTTAGCCATTCATGATCCAAGGAAACATGAAAACAACTAAGAAAAACATAAAAACTAGAACAACAAAGTAGAAGGAGTTCTAGAACTTTGGATCTCACTTCTGCCGCCTCCCACCGTGCTAAATCTCTTCTAGGATGCCCTAGGAACGAGCTAAAGGAGTCATTTTATAGCTTTGGAGCCCTAAGTGCGAAGAAACTTTGAGAAATCCCGCAAGATTAGCGTTTTGCCCAAAGATTTTCAAAGCTCTAAATGTTCCTGAGTGTTGACCGGCCGGTCGGACCCCCTATCGGCTAGTCGGAAAAAGTGCCTGTAATTGCAATTTTCACTCAAGTCTTTTTTACACAGTTCGACCCATCAGCCGACCGGTCGGCCGGCCAACCGGTGGAACTGCTTCAAACTGTTGAATTTCGCTGGACATTGTAATGCATAGGCCGACCCTTCAGCCGGTCGGTTGGCCAACCAGTCGGTCAGTCTATCTGGTCGATCGGTCAGGGGGTCGGCCTTCATAAAATATGTACAGAGAGTTTGCTATTTCTGGAGGGTTTGGCCGGCCAGCCGGTCGGTGGCTGTGGTTGGCCGGCCAGTAGACATGAAATTGGCTGAAATTCTCAGCTTCTCTTCCTTCATCTTGAATGCACTTTTGCTCCACCTTTGGTCCTTTATTCCTTTGATCTTCAAGGTGTGTAAACACATCTCTAAGCCCTCAATTGATGAATTCTCTTTCTCATTCCTACAACCACAAAACCATGCATTAGTCGGGTCTTTAATCACTTATTTCAAGCATAGTTAGTAATGTGTTAGTGCACTCTTTCGTGGCATACTAGTGCACCTTGTTTGTCAATCACTTAGGTCAGTGAGTTTAGTGTCGGTTGAGCTTAATCAAGACGAAGACCGAAGACTCAAGACGGACCAGCTACATCAAGGATGAAGAAACAGGTAAAAGAGATGCCTTGGTATGCCTTGCCTTAAACCTACCCAAAACCATAACCTCTTAGATGACTTTCACCAACTAGGTATACCCTTAGTCATCATCATTAGTCTTAGAACTTCATGAAAAACATGATAAATTAGACTAATTAAAGAGGTGGAAGCTGCTGTAATCAAAACAGCTCAAACAACAGTTTATCTCCGATCAATCGGACCGAAGTTCCGATCAATCGGAAATTGTTCCATCAAACTTGAAAATCCACTGGACATATTTTCGATCAATCAGACAGTCTTCCGATCCATCGGAAGGGGTCAGTCCGATCAATCGGACCATGTTTCCGATCAATCGGAATATCTTTCAGAGAATCCACTGGACTGATTTCCGATCAATTGGACTGGTCTCCGATCAATCGGAGATGCACGAATCTGTCCATTTTTTTACCGTTAGAAGAAAATCTATTTAAAGAGGGGGACTCATTTTTTAGCAAAAAGAGGGTATTTTGAGGAGATAGAAGCCACCATTGCTAGAAACCATCAGAGGCTCTATTCCAAACCCATAGCAAGTCATTCTCCTTGTGTTTTCATCACAAGTGTTATAGGCAAAATTAGTTGTGGAGGGGTCGCATCTCCTAGATGCGAGCAGCTCGGCTCGTGGCCGTCAGGATGGGTCGCATCTCCTGGATGCGAGCAGCTCGGCTCGTGGTCATTAGGATGGGTCGCATATCCTGGATGCGAGCAGCTTGGCTCGTGGTCGTCAGGAGGGGTCGCATTCCTGGATACGAGCAGCTCGGCTCGTGGTCGTCAGGAGGGGTCGCATATCCTGGATGCGAGCAGCTCGGCTCACGCTCGGCAAAAGGGGTCGTGCTTTCTGAATGCGAGTATTCCTGACACGAGCAGCTCCTGACATCTGTGCAGTCATGAGTCTTTGCTTTTGGTTTGGACAGTCTTCGTATAATAGTTCCAGCAACCCGTATAGGCCGATTCCGGCTTATCTTCTTCAATGGTTCCGTATCTCAAGGGATTACTCTCAAGGAACGTAACTGACGGATGAGTTGTTGGACTAAATCACTCCTCTATCTAAGGATAAGAATCTTATTCCATGAAATCAGCGGGATCTCGATATCTTACGTAACAGATTGGATCACTTCAGATCTATATAAAGGGATGACTCCATTAAGAGAGAGGTACACAATATTCAATCTCTAGCCTCGTTTTGTTTGGATATTCTTCTTCTTGCTTTGCCTGACTTAAGCATCGGAGGGCTAACAGCTAGACACCAGCCACCCCTAGTTTCTTTCTATCTTCTTACAGGTCCGGCGAAAGAAATCCTTGTTAGAGAGAAGGTGAACGACCAGTGGGTCCTGTTGCAAAATCTAACGTTAACAGTTTGGCGCAGTCTGTGGGAATGACTTGATCGTCAAAGTTAATCGTTCCAACCACTGATTAAAATCCTTCTTCGATGCCTCCTAAAAAGGGTGTTCATCCTTCCACATCGAGGCAGGCACCACCTCCGCCCGATTAGACGGAATCCGTACCTGTCCTTCCAACCACTTCGACGAATATCCTTCAGGGAGCCCCAAATATGCCATCAGCAAACCCATTATTGGAGGCTTCTGGAAATCAAGACGATGTCCTGCGTTTCCTCGAAAATACTCTTCTAACTCTAAATGCCGGAGTTCAGGCCCTGTCGAATCGGCTTGACCAGCATTTTCCTGAACCGCAGAGACAACCCGCCGAAGAGTTACCACCGCAACCCATTCCGGTGGCTTCCAGACATTCTGTGGACGAACCACGGGTTCAACCACACCATCCTCCATCAAACCGAACACCACTCGGCAACCATCACCCTGCGCCTTCTCCACATTCTATACATTCTAGTTCGTCTCAACAACCTCAACCTCAAGGCTCTACCGCCGAAACATCAGGCTATACCTTACCCTGGAAAGGAGATCTCAAAAGAATCCATGATCGTTTTGACGTCATGGAACAGCAATATCAGGCAAATCGGTCATCTGCCGTCATGGCGGTAATACATCAATCTGAGTCCCCCTTTACCAGCGAGGTTATGGGGGCACCGTTACCTAGAAAGTATCGAACGCCTGTTATCACCCCATATACAGGTATCGGTGATCCTCTTGAGCATCTGGAAACATATAGGTCTCTTATGGAGTTGGAAGGACATGGCTCAGAAATCATGTGTAGGGCATTTTCCCTAACATTGAAGGAAGCAGCCCGTACGTGGTTCCGGGGACTAAAGCCTCATTCCATCAGCTCCTTTTCACAGTTATCGGAGATATTCCTTTCTCAATTCATGGGAAGCATTCGCATTAAGAAGCCAGCCTCCCATCTAATGAATCTGAAACAGCAGCATGGCGAGACAATAAAGGAGTTCACAGTACGATGTTAATGTCAGATTTTGTAACAAGATCCTCCGGACGTTCGCCTTCTCTCCAATAGAGATTTCCTCCGCCAAACCTGAAAGAGGATAGAGCAACTAAGGGTGGCTGGACTCCAGCCGTTAGCCCTCTGATGCTTAAGTCAGGCCGAAACAAGAAGAAGAGCAGCCAAGCAAAATAGGATCGAGATTATTGCGTGTGTACCTTTCCCTCAATGGAGTCGTCCCTTTATATAGATCTGGAGCGATTCAATCTGTTACGCATGATATCGAGATCCCGTTGATCTAGTATACGATACTGAGATCTCGCCGATTTCATGGGATAAGATCCGCATCTTTAGAGACGAGATCCAACCCAATGACTTATTTCGAAAATCACGTTTCTTGATGACAATCCCTTGAGATCCGGAACCACCAGGGAAGGTAAGCCCAAAAACCGACCTATACGGGCTACCGGTAGGCATAGTAATAGCGCTGATCACTCATGTAGAGCTGGAAACCGTAGTTGGAGTCATAGCCAGCGAAAAGGAAGGAGACGCAGACAAGACGGAAACCACCGAACTGGGTGTAGCCCTGCCTGGCATCGCAGAGGGATTGAACAAGCTGCCTGACGGGAATCGGGTGCTGGTATTGAAGGTTAAGAGATGTAGCCGCAGAAAAGCTGTTCGCATGTTGGAACCTAGTCACGAGTCCAAGTGCTCGCTCATTTTGACGTAACACCTTTCAACGACTTGTGAGAAGGTCTGCTCGCTGTTCAAGAAGGGAATCTTTGCTTCGCTTTATCTGACCATCGGATAGGGGAGCTCGAAGCCTTGCGAATAGGTGCTCCATATTTATCCATCCTACGACTCTCGAGCATATGATCTCGAAAGTCGGATGGGCATCCCTCACTTACTCGATCTGTGACTCTCGATCAGATGATCTCGAGAGTCTAATGGATTCTTCCGTACCTTCCCAATCTGTGACTCTCGATCAGATGATCTCGAGAGTCAAATGGGCATCTGTGTACAATTTTTAATAGCTGAGCTGGTCTCCATTATTTTGTCTATAACAGATGCCCCCCAAGTCCTTGCCGCCAAGAATTTTTAAGGGAAGGACTTAGCTCACTATCACACGTAACCGCCCGATGCCTTCATCGAGAATGGAACCTCACATGATGGGATGGAATTAATGAGCGCCAGCTTTCCGCAGCCTTTCCGCAGACAGAAAATGAAGGGGCGCTTGCCACGTGTTTGAGGAGTTAATGGGCGTGCCTGCTCGAGTGCTGCGCCGAAGGAGGGACTGCCACGTGCCATCAGATACGGCGGAATGATTGCCTATAAATATACGGAGTCCGCCATTTCTTTAATTTTCTACAGAAGCTTTTCGAAAGGAACTTGCAGTCTTCTCTTTCCATTCTTCTTCCTCCGGTGCTCCTTTTCTTTCTTTCTGTTTTTTGGTATACTTCCTTTTTTCTTTTCCTTCTTTTGTTTTTATCTTCTCATGGCTGGGAACTCTGACGAGACCACCGTCCCTCTCGGTGATGCCACTCCGGAATCCTCTGCCTCCAGCAGTGCGAGGGTTCCGGCAGGGAGATACACTGTAGCCGGATATCCTTCCGTTTTATCGGAGGACCGGCTGGCTGAGTTATGGGAGAGATACCTGATCCCCGACTCAGTCACTCTCCGCTTGCCCGGAGATGGAGAGACACCAGACTCCCCCCCCCCCAGGATGCGTAGCTTTTTATGAGTACCATCTTATCCTGGGGGTACGCCTCCCCCTCCATCCCTTCATCCGCGATGTTCTCCGGTGTTACAAGATTGCCCCCGGGCAACTCATCGTGAACGGGTGGAGGGTAGTTCTGGGCTCCTTTGCCCTCTGGGCTCAGGCCGACAACGGGGAACTCACGGCGGAGGAGTTCATCCGTATGTTCCGTATGAAGAAAGCTCCCTCCAGCGAAGGCTGGTATTATTCGTGTTATTGGCATCGGGATAACTTCGTGTTGGGGAAGCCCTCCTCGAACTATCCCGGCTGGAGGAAGCGGTGGTTCTATGCTTCCGGGAACTGGGAGTCTGCCTCCTCCAGGGGTCCAGGAGTGACCCGATTTTTCTGTGAAGGTAGGCACAATCCCGCATTGTGCAGTTTCTTCAGTTAGGTTTTTAGGGTTTTTGCTTCATTTGACCCCTGTTTGTGCTCGCAGGTATCCCGGCCTTGAGAAAACCAAATTTGAAGGGAGGGATCAACGAGAAAATTGTAAAGGTGTACAAGGTGCCTGTTGGTGATAGGCATATCGAGGCTTGCCTGTCTCCCTCGCGACTTGCTGCAGCGGGCTTAATTTTCAGAAGAGAGGTTGAGATGACGAAGGCTGGAGAGAAGAGGGGTCTGCTGCCCCGACTGAAGGGCACGGGCTCCAAGAGGCAGAAGAGAACACCTGCCGAACCATCTCAATCATCCATCCACACGGGTAGCGATCAGCCTGCCCTTCCCGTGAGCATGGCGAGGGCCCCGGCTGGGCCCACTATTCCCTCACTGGTGGTCGCACCTGGACCGCCAGTGATTAACATTGCTGACAATTCCCCGGATGGGGCGGGGTCCGGCTGCCCCCCAGCTGGAGAGGCTCGAGAGCAGATGGAGCCTCAAGAGCCGGCTCCTGCTCGCGAACTGATCCCTGCTGCCAAGCAAGGATCTGCTCGCGAGTCAATGCCTCCCCCTCGCGAGACGGCCGGGTTGGTCGTTGCCCAACCGTCAGGGAGCGGGACATATTCTATTCCCCGCCACCTCCATCCAGTATGCAAATTTTTGTTTGAGAACGTTCCTCCTCATGCCTTCGGCTCTCTTCCCGAGCCAAGCCCTGAGAACCTTCTCCTCGAAGCGGGGATGAGGATGGTTCAGGTAAGACCTTGTCAAGACCTGCTTTAATCTGTTATTACGTTCCAGAATACTCTCTCATATTCTTTATCTCTTTTGCAGGGCTTAGATCTTATCCTGCAAACGAGGCGTGATATCGTTGCCGCCCGTCGCACGATAGATGAAGCTGAGGGAAAGAGGACTGCCTTGGAGAAGGCAGTTCAAGGAAGAGATCAACTGCTCAAGGCTCGTGAGGCGGTGATCGCGAAGAGAGATGAGGAGAAGAAGATCCTCATCGAGAAAATCCAAGTCCTGACCGATAGGTATCAGGCCTTGGACTCAGACTTCGTGAAGCTCACGGGTTTGAAGGAGAAGGCAGAGAGAGAGAGGGAGATCTTTCCCCAAGACAAGATCTCATTGGAAGAGCAGTTCGCGGAGGCCAGGTCGCAGCTCAAGGAGGCCTACGACAACCTGACCAAGGAGCGCTCCGCTCTTGCACAGCTCAAGGATGACTCGATCCACTGGGACGAGGAAAAAGTCGCCCTTGTAAAAATGCTCTCGGAGGAAGGTCCTCGGGCAATTTCCGAGTTCCGGACTTCGCAGCTATATGACAACGAAAGGTATGAGTCATATGATGCTGGTCGTGACTTTGCACTAAGAGTAGTGCAACGAATGATCCCATCCTTCGATATGGGGGAATTTGGTCGAGTCGCGACCATCATAGCTGCCGAAGAGCAAGCTGCTGCTGAGAACGAGGTGACTGAAGCCACGCATGCTGGAGGGGCTCCAGAAATGGGCCCTGAAGTCGAGAGCACAGCTCCTCCTTCAAGAGATTGATTTTCTCTTTCCTCTCTTTGTACTCGCGAGCAGATATTGTGTAAACATTTTATCGTCAATGAAAAGATATTTTTTGGAAGTGTTGTCTTTGTTTACTCTTTCCTTTTCATGTAATGAATGCCTTCCTGTTGCAATGAGCTATGCTCAACCCGGGGGGTCGTAGCGATCATGCCCTCGTGGAGAGACTGATCTATCGATTGAGATTTTGATTCTACCAAGGGCAGAAGGTTGGTCAAGAGAGCACGTATGCTCCCTTCGGGGCTATCTTTAATCCATAGAATGGAGAAGCAACCAACTAGTAACGATTTCAGTCCTACCAAGGGCAGGCAATTGGCCAAGAGGATGTGTATATTCTCTTCGGGGCTATTCAAATCCAAATAAATGGGATAGCAGCCAAAAGGTAATTTTATCCCTACCAAAGGTAGGCAATTGGTCAAGAGATGGTATGCATTCTCTTCAGGGCTATTCAGGTCCATGTAAATGGAGTAGCGACCAAAAGATATCTTTCACTTTATTCATAAAAATGTCGTAATGAACTACATCGATTCTAGGGATAGTATCGTAGCAAATGCTCCACGTGCCAAGGGCGACGTACGGGCTTTCCCTGCATGTCTTCAAGGTAATAAGTACCGGGTCGCACAATCCTAACAACCCGATACGGGCCTTCCCAATTTGGATCCAGTGAACGAGCGGGAACTCCAAGATTTTGCCTTAGTACCAAATCTCCGGGCTGGAAGGATCTAGGCCGAACCCTAGCATTTCGATAACAAGCAATACGTTGTTGATATGCTGCCACTCGTACTTGGAAAACATTTCTTCGCTCTTCCAAGAGATCGAGATGAAGTCGGAGATTTTCCTGATTACTCGCGGGGTCATACTGCTCGATCCGATATGAGGGCACTTGCATTTCCACTGGTACCACTGCGTCAACACCAAATGCTAAGGAAAAAGGGGTTTCACCTGTTGATGTACAAGCCGTGGTTCTATATGCCCATAATACTTCTGGCAGAAGTTCTGGCCACACCCCTTTACATTCTCCTAGCTTGGTCTTTAACTGGTGCTTGATGATCTTATTCACTGCCTCGACCTGCCCATTCGCCTGAGGATGATATGGAGAAGCGCGGAGATTATGTATCTTCCATTTTTCACAGAATTCATCAAAGGCTGCGTTGTCGAACTGCGTTCCGTTATCGGTAATTATAGTGTGAGAAAGTCCGAAACGGCATATGATATTTCTCCATATGAACTTAGTGGTTTGTTTCTCAGTAATCTTGGCTAATGGTTCTGCCTCGGCCCATTTGGTGAAGTAATCAACCGCTACAATCGCGAACTTATTTTGTCCCTTCCCCATGGGTAAAGGCCCGATGATATCGACCCCCCACTGAGCGAAAGGCCAAGGGCTGTCAACTGGGGTCATCCGTTCGGAAGGTACATGGGGTATAGGTGAATATCGCTGGCACTTGTCACATTTTTTAGAAAATTCAATTGCATCTGCTTTCATAGTAGGCCAATAATATCCTTGCCGCATCGCCTTATATGCTAGGGATCGCCCCCTGGGGTGATTACCACAAGCCCCCTGGTGTACTTCGTCTAGAACATGAAGTGCTTCTTCTGGATGAAGACACCTTAAATAAGGCAAGGAGAAACTTTTTCGCAATAATATTCCGTCTTGCAAGGTGTACCTGGAAGCTCGAAGCCGAATTTGTCTTGCAGCTTTCTTGTCGTCTGGTAGATATCCGTCTCTGAGATAAAGGATGATGGGATCCATCCAGCACGGAGACGATTGTACCGATATTACTTTCTCAAGAGCCGATTGGTCGATACTTAGGTTCTGACGATGCTCGATGGGGATCGAGTGTGCTATCTCAGATTCTGGTGCAGAAGCAAGCTTAGCCAATGAGTCGGCAAGTTGGTTCTGCTTGCGAGGAATATGAATTATTTCATAGGTCTTCAGTTTTGCGAGCAGGATGAGTACACGGGACTTGTATAAGGCCATCCTTTCTTCTTTGGCTTCAAATTCACCAAGAACTTGGTTGACAATGAGCTGGGAGTCGCTATGAATCAACAGATTTTGAATTGCAAGGACAATGGCTAGTTCGAGGCCGACGATCAGGGCCTCATATTCTGCTTCATTATTTGAAATGTGAGAATCGAAACGTAGAGCATATTGGAAATGCGACCCGTCGGGAGCCACTAAAATCAGGCCCGCTCCGCTACCAGTGGCCCGCGACGACCCGTCCACGAAGAGTGACCAAGGAGGCTGGTCGCTGGTCATGGTATTATCATCAGGAGAGTACGTGAATTCGGCGATGAAATAGGCCACGGCCTGGCCCTTTATTGCGGTCCTAGGGCAGAATGAGATATCGTGCTCGCTAATCTCGACTGCCCATTTAGTTAACCGTCCGGAAGCCTCAAGTTTTTGAAGGACATGTCGTAGCGGATGATTCGTTGGTACTAAAATAGCGTGGGCCTGAAAGTATGGTCGCAGTTTTCGAGCTGCCGTGACTAAAGCTAGGGCCAGTTTCTCCATATCAGAATACCTAGTTTCTGCCTCAACCATTGCTCGACTAATATAATAAACGGGCCTCTGCACCTCGGAATCTTCTCTTATTAAAGCGGCGCTAACGGCCGTAGTGGACACGGAGAGATAAAGAATGAGTTGCTCATGTGCTACAGGTTTAGATAAAATGGGGGGTGTGCTCATGTATAGCTTCAATTGTTGAAAAGCTTCCTTACATTGTGGCGTCCATTTCCAATCAGACTTGGCCGTTGCACGAAGGAGTTTGAAGAATGGTAAGCACTTGTCAGATGCTCGCGAGATGAACCTGTTCAACGATGCGATGCAACCAGCTAGACGCTGGACGTCCTTCAGAGTAACAGGGGATTTCATCTCTATCAATGCTTTTATCTTTTCAGGATTTGCCTCAATTCCATGCTGGCCGACCATGAACCCAAGAAACTTTCCTGCAGACACTCCAAACGCGCATTTTTCTGGGTTCAATTTCATTTGATACCTCCTCATTAAATCAAAGGCTTCTCGAAGATCAGAAATGTGGTCATCTTCTACGATGCTTTTCACGAGCATGTCATCAACATAAACTTCCATATTCCTACCGATTTGAGCAGCGAATATTTTGTTCACGAGTCGTTGATAAGTGGCTCCTGCATTTTTAAGACCGAATGGCATTACCTGGTAGCAATATAATCATCGATCCGTGATGAAGGTAGTATGCTGGCTATCGAGTGGATGCATCATAATCTGGTTGTAACCAGAGTAAGCATCCATAAAACTGAGCAGAGCGTGTCCAGCTGTTGAATCGACCAGCTGGTCTATCCGTGGTGTTGGAAAACTATCTTTGGGGCATGCTTTGTTCAGATCTGAATAATCGATGCACATTCTCCACTTGCCATTAGCTTTTCGGACGAGAACTACGTTCGCGACCCACTCTGGGTAGTCGACTTCTTTTATGAAATTGACCGTAAGTAGCTTCTCGACTTCAGCTTTGATCGCCATTTGCCTTTCTGCAGTGAAGGCACGTCGACGCTGGTGTACGGGTTTATGCTTTGGGTCGATATTGAGACGATGTGCGATGACATTAGGGTCGATGCCTGGCATATCTTCATGAGACCAAGCGAACACGTCCTGATATTCGGTAAGGAAAAGGACCAGATCTTCACGATGGACGCTGGTTAAAGAGGATCCAATGTATGCGACCCTGGACAAGTCGTCTTTGGCTAAGTGAATCGCCACTGTATCTTCCCCTGGAGTTCCCGATTTAAGAGCACTTTCTCTCGAATCCAACGAGGTGTTGGAGGGTAAGTTGGGTGAACCTGGTGCTATTCCATGACGGGTATTGCTTGAGCCTTCTTTCGATCTTGGAGAGCAATCTGATAGCAAGACCGTGCCTCCTGTTGACTTCCTCGCACGACCCCGATGCCATTCGGAGTAGGAAATTTGACACACAGATACGAAGGGTGCAAGGCGGCCCCGACCTTAGTAAGAGACGGCCGCCCCAAAATGGCATTATACGCTGATTTTCGGTCCACTACGAGGAAGTTTATGAAGACGGTGGTCTTCGCTGGACTTTCTCTGAAAGTAACTGGGAGATCAATGCTTCCTTCAGGCGTCACTACCTTACCTCCAAAGCCGACGAGGGGGGTCGATACTGGCTTAAGAAGGCTTCTAGCAAGTGTCATTTTGTTGAAGGCCTCCAAGTATAGAATATCAGCTGAGCTACCTGTATCCACCATAATTCGATGAGTCAAATAATTCGATACCTTCAATGTGACTACGATGGAGTCTTCATGAGGGAAGTGAATTCCTTTTGCATCTTCGAGAGTGAAGGAAATTGGAGGATGGCTGGTTTTTTACGAGCTAGATGTCTGTTCCAGCCAATAGATTTGCTGAGGTTCTCTGGATGCCTTTCGGGCGTATGCTTTTCTTGAAGCTTGAGAGTCACCCCCGCAAGCTGGTCCTCCGACGATGGTGCGGATTTCTCCCGTGGGCTCAGCGTCCTCTTGGTCAGTTTGATGATGAGGCGGTTCCTTTTGGCGAGATGAGGTCTTCGCCCTTTCTGGTGATTGATTTTTACGAGCAACATAATCCTGGAGATGGCCTTTTCGAATAAGGGATTCGATATGGTCTCGTAGAGAGATGCAGTCCTGGGTCCTATGCCCGTGATCTTTATGGAAGTAACAGAACTTGCTCTTGTCTCTCTTCTCGGGATCGGATTTGATCTTTGCAGGCCACTTTACATATGGCTTGCGTTTAATCTCCATTAGAACCTTTTCATGAGACCGATTAAGAGGAGTGTAGTTATGATATTTACCGGAGTAAGATTTCTTGGGAGAACGATCGCGTTGGTCACGACGATATTTTTTATCTGCAGAAGAGGTTCCCTCTGGCTTGCGTTTCTTACCCTGTGCCCCATGGCGTGTCAATGCGACTTCTTCTGCATTGATGTACTTCTGAGCTTTGGCTTGGAATTCTGCCATAGTTTTCGGTGGGCTTTTATCCAAGGCAAACCTGAATTTCTCGCTCGTTATTCCTGCTACGAGGGCTGCGAGCCCTTTTTCCTCAGTGTAACCTTCAGTTTGAACGGCTTCAGCGGTGAATCGTACTGTGAACTCTTTTATTGTTTCCCCATGCTGCTGTTTTAAATTCATTAGGTGGGAAGCTGGCTTCTTGACGCGGATGCTTCCCATGAATTGAGAAAGGAATATCTCTGATAACTGAGAAAAGGAGCTGATGGAACGAGGCTTTAATCCTCGGAACCACGTACGGGCTGCCTCCTTCAATGTTAGGGAAAAAGCCCTACACATGATTTCTGAACCATGTCCCTCCAACTCCATGAGGGATCTGTATGTTTCCAGATGTTCAAGAGGGTCGCCAATACCTGTGTACGGGGTGATAACAGGCGTTCGATACTTTCTGGGTAACGGGGCTTCCATCACCTCGCTGGTGAAGGGGGACTCGGATTGATGTATCGCCGCCATGACTGCAGATGGCCGATTTGCCTGGTATCGCTGTTCCATGACATCAAAACGATCATGGATTCTTTTGAGATATCCTTCCCATGGTAGGGTATAGCTTGATGTTTCGGCGGTGGAACCCTATGGTTGAGGTTGTCAGACGAGCTAGAATGTATAGAATGTGGAGACAGCACAGGGGGATGGCTGCCAAGTGGTGGGACCTATGGTTCGTCCATAGAATGTCTGGAAGCCACCGGTATGGGTTGCAGTGGTAAACCTTCGGAGGGTTGTCCTGCGGTTCAGGGAAATGCTGGTCAAACCGATTCGACAGGGCTTGAACTCCGGAATTTAGAGTCAGAAGAGTGTTTCCAAGGAAACGCAAGACATCGTCTTGATTTCCAGAGGCCTCCAATAATGGATTTGTTGATGGCATATTCGGGGCTCCTTGAGGGATATTCGTCGATGTGGGTGGAAGAGCAGGTACGGATTCCGTCTCATCGGGCGGAGGTGGTGCCTGCCTTGAAGTCGAAGGATGAACGGCCTTTTTAGGAGGCATCGCCGAAGGATTTTTTGTCGGAGGAACGATTGATTTTGACGATCAAGTCATTCCCACAGACGGCGCCAAACTGTTAATGTCAGATTTTGTAACAGGATCCTCCGGACGTTCGCCTTCTCTCCAATAGAGATTTCCTCCGCCAAACCTGAAAGAGGATAGAGCAACTAAGGGTGGCTGGACTCCAGCCGTTAGCCCTCCGATGCTTAAGTCAGGCCGAAACAAGAAGAAGAGCAGCCAAGCAAAATAGGATTGAGATTATTGTGTGTGTACCTTTCCCTTAATGGAGTCATCCCTTTATATAGATCTGGAGCGGTTCAATCTGTTACGCAAGATATCGAGATCCCGTTGATCTAGTATACGATACTGAGATCTCGCCGATTTCATGGGATAAGATCCGCATCTTTAGAGACGAGATCCAACCCAATGACTTATTTCGGAAATCACGTTTCTTGATGACAATCCCTTGAGATCCGGAACCACCAGGGAAGGTAAGCCCAAAAATCGACCTATACGGGCTACCGGTAGGCGTAGTAATCGTGCTGATCACTCATGTAGAGCTGGAAACCGTAGTTGGAGTCATAGCCAGCGAAAAGGAAGGAGACGCAGACAAGACGGAAACCACCGAACTGGGTGTAGCCCTGCCTGGCATCGCAGAGGGATTGAACAAGCTACCCGACGGGAATCGGGTGCTGGTATTGAAGGTTAAGAGATGTAGCCGCAGAAAAGCTGTTCGCATGTTGGAACCTGGTCACGAGTCCAAGTGCTCGCTCATTTTGACGTAACACCTTTCAACGACTTATGAGAAGGTCTGCTCGCTGTTCAAGAAGGGAATCTTTGCTTCGCTTTATCTGACCATCGGATAGGGGAGCTCGAAGCCTTGCGAATAGGTGCTCCGTATTTATCCATCCTACGACTCTCGAGCATATGATCTCGAAAGTCGGATGGGCATCCCTCACTTACTCAATCTGCAACTCTCGATCAGATGATCTCGAGAGTCTAATGGATTCTTCCGTACCTTCCCAATCTGCGACTCTCGATCAGATGATCTCGAGAGTCAAATGGGCGTCCGTGTACAATTTTTAATAGCCGAGCTGGTCTCAATTATTTAGTATATAACATACGGTTCACTGCAGAAGCCGTTCAAACTGAAGGTTATACTGAAGAAAAAGGTCTCACAGCCCTCATAGCAGGAATAACGAGCGAGAAATTCAGGTTCGCCTTAGATAAAAGCCCACCGAAAACTATGGCAGAATTCCAAGCCAAAGCTCAGAAGTATATCAATGTAGAAGAAGTCGCATTGACACATCATGAAGTAAAGGGTAAGAAACACAAGCCGGAGGTGTTGTAGGCAAAATAAGGGAGATCAACTCAGCTGTTAAGATTGTACACGGACGCCCATTCGACTCTCGAGAACATCTGAGCAAGAGTCGCAGATCGGGTAAGTGCAGGATGCCCGTCCGACTCTCGAGATCTTCTGATCACAAGTCGCAGATCGGGTAAGTGCAGGATACCCGTCCGACTCTCGAGATCATATGCTCGAGAGTCGTAGGATGGATAAATACGGAGCACCTACTCGCAAGGCGTCGAGCTCCCATAGCCGATGGTCAGATAAAGCAAAGCAAAGATTCCCTTCTTGAACCGCGAGCAGACCTTCTCACAAGTCGTTGAAAGGTGTTACGTCAAAATGAGCGAGCACTTGGACTCGCGACCATGTTCCAACATGCGAACAACTTTTCTGTGGCGACATCTCTTAGCCTTCAGTACCAGCACCCAATTCCCGTCGAGCAGCTTGTCCAACCCCACTGCGATGCCAGGCAGGTCTATACCCAGTTCGGTGGTTTTTGTCTTGTCGGCGTCTCCTTCCTTTTCGCTGGCTATGACTCCAACTACGGTTTCCAGCTCTACATGAGCGATCAGCGCTATTACTACGCCTACCGGCAGCCCGTATAAGTCGGTTTTGGGCTTATCTTCTCTGGTGGTTTCGGATCTCAAGGGATTGCCATCAAGGAACGTGATTTCCGAAATAAGTCATTGGGTTGGATCTCGTCTCTAAGGATGAGGATCTTATCCCACGAAATCAGCAAGATCTCAGTATCGTACACGAGATCAGCGGGATCTCGATATCTTACGTAACAGATTGAACCGCTTCAGATCTATATAAAGGGATGACTCCATTAAGAGAAAGGTACACACTATTCGATCTCTGTCCTGTTTTGCTTGGCTACTCTTCTTCTTGCTTTGGCCTGACTTAAGCATCGGAGGGCTAACGGCTGGACCCCAGCCACCCTTACTTGTTGTCTGTCTTCTTTCAGGATTGGTGAAGGAAATCTCCGTTGAAGAGAAGGTGAACGTCCGGAGGATCCTGTTACAAAATCTGACATTAACAGTTTGGCGCCGTCTGTGGGAACGACTTGATCGTCAAATCAATCGTTCTAACCACCGATAAAGATCTTTCGGCGATGCCTCCTAAAAAGGCTGTTCATCCTTCGACTTCGAGGCAGGCACCACCTCTGCCCGATGAGACGGAATCCGTACCTACCCTTCCACCTGCCTCGACGAGCATCCCTCAAGGAGCCCCAACTATGCCGTCAGCAAACCCATTATTGGAAGCTTCTGGAAATCAAGACGATGTCCTACGTTTCCTTGGAAACACTCTCCTAACTCTAAACGCCGGAGTTCAGGCGCTGTCAAATCGGCTTGATCAGCATTTCCCCGAACCGCAGAGACAAGCCTCCGAAGGGTTACCACCGCAGCCTATACCAGTGGCATCTAGACATTCTATGGACGAACCACAGGTCCCACCACTTGGTAGCCATCTCCCTGTACCGTCTCCACATTCTATACATTCTAGTTCGTCTCGACAACCTCAACCACAGGGCTCCACCGCCGAAACATCAAGCTATACCCTACCATGGGAAGGAGACCTCAAAAGAATCCATGATCGTTTTGATGTCATGGAACAGCGATACCAGGCAAATCGGCCATCTGCCGTCATGGCGGCGATACATCAATCCGAGTCCCCCTTTACCAGCGAGGTTATGGAAGCCCTGTTACCCAGAAAGTATCAAACGCCTA